>AWOL01S0004273.1:63615-89921 GCA_000715115.1 Nicotiana otophora
CGGGTTCACTCGGTTGAGCGCCGGTCGCGCTCCTCGGTTTTGGGGCATGACACACTCCTAGTCTCCTTAGCCATCTGCAATCTTATAGGCTGAGCAAGTCCATAAATAAACCTCCTCACCCTCTCTCTCTCGGTGGGAAGCAGAAGAATGGCATGACGGGCCAAATCCGCAAAATGGGTCTCATAGTGAGTAACAGTCATACTGTCCTGCTGAAGATGCTCAAACTGACGGCGACGCTCCTCTCTCAATGTGATAGGCAGAAACTTCTCTATGAAGAGCTGAGAGAAGTGGTCCAAGTAAGAGTAGGCGACCCAGCTGGACTGGTCAACAAGTAATCTCTCCACCATTTCTTGGCGGAACTAGTCATCTGAAATGCAGTAAAATCAACCCCATTGGTCTCCACTATACCCATATTCCGTAGAACCTCGTGACATCTGTCAAGATACTCCTGGGGTCCTCTGAAGGAGAACCACTGAAGTGAACAGGAAAGAGCTTGGTAAACCTGTTCAATCTCCATAAAGCTTCAGAAGACATAGCTGGCCCATCTCCGACCTGTGCTGCAATAACCGGCTGAACTAATCTGACTGGCTGAGCTGCTGGAGCCTAATACTGGGGAGCTATCTGCTCCTGAGCGAGAGTGGTAGGAGTCTGGGCTCCTCCTTCAGCCTGAGAGACTGCTGGTGCATGGGAAATGCGCCAGTCTGGGCCACACTCTCCATAAGGCCCACCAAACGGACCAAAGCGTCCTGAAGTACTGGGTAGCAATGAACCCCTCCAGAACCTGAGCTGGTCCGATAGGAACAGTCTGGGTTGGAACCTCCTCATCAATCTCTATCTGAGGCTCCACTATTGGAGCTGCTGCTCGGGCCCTAGGCTAAGCCCTACACCTTCCTCGGCCTCTAGCACGGCCTCGGCCTCGACCTCTGACCCGTGTAGGAGCTGTCACTGGAGGCTCTGGCTGCTGCTCAGCTGAGAAAGCGGTACGTGTTCTCGCCATCTGCGAGAGAATAAGAGTAGAAGAGTTCAATCAGTATTGAAAAAGCAAAATCCCACGATAGAGAAGAATAGAAGTGAAGATTATTCCTAAACTTCATAGCCACTAGAAGATAAGCACAGACGTCTTCATACCGATCCTCCAGACTCTACTAAGCTTGCTCGTGAATCATGAGACCTAGGCAACCTAGTGCTCTGATACCAACTGTCACGACCCGAAATTTCCCACCGACGGGACCGTGATGGCGCCTAACATTTCACTTGCCAAGCAAGCCAACGTTAGAGAATCATTAAACTAATTCCTTATTTCCATTCAGTGAATAAAAATATATAACTAAAATAAAATATAATAAGTGTGGAATATCATAAAACTATATTAATTACTACCACCCGGATCTGGAGTCACCATTCACGAGCATTCTAGAAATTACTACAAGTAATAGTCTGAAAGAAATACAACTATCTGAATGAAAAAAAATAGTAGGACATAAAAGATAGAAGGGGACTTCAAGGTCTGTGAACGCCGATAGATCTACCCTGAGTCTCCGGACGGTGGACCAGTAGCAAATCTCGATCAACCTGAGCCGGTATCAAAATCTGCACAGAAAGTGCAGAGTGCAGCATCAGTACAACCGACCCCATGTACTGGTAAGTGTCGAGCCTAACCTCGACGAAGTAGTGACGAGGCTAAGGCAAGGCACTTACAAATCAACCTGTACAATTTAACAGTGTATACACAAATAATAGGAATGAAGAACTAAACAGGAAATGTCGGGAGGGGAAACATACTGAGGGGAACACAAGATAAAGAACTACAACAGAATGATCACTAGAGCAGTCAATATACCATGAATCAACAGGAACAGTGAATACTGTAAGGAAACATGCACGGATCACACTGTGCTTTTACTCTCAATCTCACCATAAAAGTAATAGAAACGGCGCGGCATCACCCTTCGTGCTTTTACTCTCATATCATGGCACGGCATCACCCTTCGTGCATTAACACTCACAATATGGCACGGCATCACCCTTCGTGCATTAACACTCACAATATGGCACGGCATCACCCTTCGTGCATTAACACTCACAATATGGCACGGCATCACCCTTCGTGCATTAACACTCATAATATGGTACGGCATCACCCTTCATGCATTAACACTCTCCCTTACCATAATGCAATGCATAAATAACAACAGGGAGACAGAATAACAAGTACAAACCTTACTTCAATATTTGGTTCCATAATATCAATCTCAACTTTGAAATAAAAACTCAATTATAACTAGAAAATCTGTAAATATGATAAGAACGGTAAATTGAACAATACTAGTATAACACGTAGCAATTTGATATAGGAAAAAAAACAATATAAGAAATATAGAGAAACATGGAAAAACAGGTAAATTTGGTGGCGCATAAGTACTCTTCACCTCACATATACGCCGCTCACATGAATTTCACTTATCAAGTAATCTAATGTTCCTAATTCCATCAAGTCAGGGTTAGACACAACACTTACCTCGCTCTGAAAGCCACTTAATTCTCAATCACAGCTTTGCCTTTGGAATTCGCCTCCAAACCACTCGTATCTATTGAAAAATGACTCAATAATATCAAATATTGCTAAAGGAATCAATTATATTGCATAAATTAAATTTCCCCAATTTTTCCTCCAAAAAGTCAAAAAATTGACCCCGGGCCCGCTTGGTCAAAACTCGAGGTTCGGACCAAAATCCTTTTACCCATTCACTCACGAGCCCGAATATGTAATTATTTTTGGAATCCGGCCTCCAATCGAGGTCTAAATCCCCAAATTTTTGAAATTTCTAGTTTCTGCCCTAACCCCTAAATTTACCATAGAAACTCTAGATTTTTGATTGATAATTCAAGAAATGTAATGGGTAATTGAAAGAAAATAGTTTAGAATCACTTATCAACACTTTGGGGAAGAAAATGACTCTTGAAANACTCAATAATATCAAATATTGCTAAAGGAATCAATTATATTGCATAAATTAAATTTCCCCAATTTTTCCTCCAAAAAGTCAAAAAATTGACCCCGGGCCCGCTTGGTCAAAACTCGAGGTTCGGACCAAAATCCTTTTACCCATTCACTCACGAGCCAGAATATGTAATTAGTTTTGGAATTTGACCTCAAATCGAGGTCTAAATCCCCAAATTTTTGAAATTCCTAATTTCTACCCTAACCCCTAACTCTACCATGAAAACTCTAGATTTTTGGTTGATAATTCAAGGAATATAATGGATAATTGAAAGAAAATGGTTTAGAATCACTTACCAACACTTTGGGGAAGAAAATGACTCTTGACAATTGCCTCTACCCGTTTAGTTCTTGAAAACTGTTGAAGAAATGGCTTAAATCCGTGTTTGATTCTGTTTTATGCACTGGGCGACAGTGTGCATCGCGTTCGTGAGGCCACTGTCGCGTTCGCGAGGGGTATTGACTACCAAGCCTTTTCTTTTGCGAGACCCAGCTCGCGTTTGCAATGGTTACTCCCCGGTCTTGGCATTCGCGAGACGCTGCTCGCGTTCGCGATGAAGGAACGACCAAAGCCCCCCAGGTACCCACATGCTTCGCGTTCGCGTTGAACCGGTCGCGTTCACGAAGGGTAAATCCCCCATCACTTCGCGTTCGCGACCAGGCCTTCGCGTTCATGAAGAAGAAGTCTCAGCCTCATCAGGTTACTCTTCACGTTCGCGAGAGCACCTTCGCGAATGCGAAGAAGGATATGACAGACACTAGAATCTGCAGAAAACCAGATTTTTCCCAAGTCCAAAACATCCCGTGGCCTATCCGAAACTCACCCGATCCCTCGGGGCTCCAAACAAAATATGCACACAAGTCTAAAATTATCATACAAACTTGCTCGCGTGATCCAATCACCAAAACAACACCTAGAACTCCGAATTTAGCACCAAATCTAATAAAATTATCAAGAACACTTTAAAATTTCTATTTTCTCAACTGGACGTCCGAATCATGTCAAACCAACTCCGTTTCTCACCAACTTTCACAGACAAGTCTTAAATATCATAATGAACCTGTACCGGAATCCGAAACTAAAATATAAACCCGGTACTAACAATGCCAAACATCAATCAATTCTTAAAAATAATTAATTTTCAGACTTTTAATTTTAATCAAAAATTCATAACTTTAGCTAGGGACATCCGAATTCGATTTCGGACATACGCCCAGGTCCCATAATTCGATACAGACCCAGCAAGATCATTAAAATATGGATCTGGGCCCGTTTACCAAAATATTGATCGATGTTAACTAAAATCAACTTTTAAGGTAAAAATTCTTATTTTTATTAGTTTTCAACATAAAAGCTTTCCGAAAAACTGCCCGGACTGTGCACGCAAATTGAGGAGGGTAAAAATGAGATTTTAAGGCTTAAGAGCGCAGATTTGAGTTCTAAATCATAAGATGACCTTTTGGATCATCACAAATGTGTTGTGTTCTTTGTTTGTTTTTTAGTTTTTAGAAGAATCATAGTGTAGAGTATTTAATTGAGTAGTGATTCGGGGCATATCATACTATGATCAAATTGTTTTCAAGCCCCGAGTGTAGAGAAATGCATAGTAATATGTGTACATTAGTGTAAGTTGCATGCGTATATTGTTGGTTGCTATAGGGAAGTCTTGAATAAGAAGCATTGCTTGACTATTAAGTGTGGGGTCGTGTCGATCCTACCTTTTTGGATTTTGGTGCTATTAAATGATATATCTAATGAGGCATGCTTTATTTGCAGGTTTAGGTACAAAAATGGCTCGTGAAGGTCAAAGCAAGGCAAAGGCAACTGCAAGGTCCTCTACAACTTCCCCATCCACAAATAAACGTAAGCAAACTAAAGCTGCCTCAAGAAAAACAAGAAAGTGCAAGTAAATGGCTGAGCCTTCTGAAAGTCAACCTTGGATGCCTCGTCCCAATTGGACAGTGATGATTCTAAAAATGGTATCATTCCTTTGTTCCATACGAGCGGTATATTTTTGAGGTGGGCATCAATGTCACAACATTGGAGAAGAATTTTCCCGTTGTTCTAGCCCGAATGAAGGAATAGAAGTTGGAGTGGTTGCTAGAATCTCCCGGGCCTGCGAATCTAAGAATGGTGAAGGAATTATATGCCAATTGGAACTTTGCCAAGTTTGATACCTATGTAAGAGATGTATGGGTGAATTTGCATGCTGAAGCTTTATGAGACTTCTTGGAGGTCCCGAATCATAATCCAAAAGCTTTTCAGAAGTTCGTCCGCAGTCCAGATTATCAAGCTATCCGTCGTACTTTGTGTGGGATGGACTCGATAGTAAAGTGGACTCGTTCACTCTGCGATGATACCCAGAAGGAGTTGTATCGGACTGACTTTAGCAGGACAACAAAGGTGTGGCAGAGCTTTGTTCAGGCTTGTATCTTGCCTGGTGAGCATACTTCATAGTGTATGAGAGTGGGGGGTTGTTTGATTTACTTCTTGATGATGGGGAAACATGTTAACATTGGTTAGTTGATGCTCGATAAGATGAACCACACTATATTCTAGTGAGATTCGAGGAGGTTCTTCTATGGTAACTTGTTGAGAAAGTATATGCTCAGGAGGGAGGTGCCTGCTTGTGATGGGGTCGATGAGGTAGTGATGTGCCAACAGAGTTGCTAGATATTTTGGCATTGCAGACTGAGCATGGGCCAAAGTTGAGCATTGCTGCTAGTCAAGAGCGGGATGACAATTTGTATTGCCATATGTATTGTATGATGAGCCTAATTTTGCAAATGGTGGGGGTTACAGAGGAAGAGAAACAAAACCTACACCAGGACTGTACATTGTTGCAGTCAACGAGGCGGCTAATGGGACTGCCACCCGGTAGCCCGCTATACTTTTTTGAGGACCATAACACGCATCCACTGTCTCCTGACAAAGATGAGGCTGGTGAGGAGGTCAATGGCTCATTGGCTATTGAGGGCGTTGCTGAAGACATCACTGCAGGTGGATCTATGTCTCATAGATCGAGGCTGGCTCGCAGACTTATTGATGAGAGTCTGATGAATAGGGTTCAAAGTACGACCCGAATGGGTCAGATTAACTAGGGAGTTCCTTCTTTCCACCTTTCTATTTGATGTTTATTCTATGTGCATTGGGGATACTGCACCTTTTAAGTGTGGGGTGGGGGACTCTCGTCAAAGTATAAGAGTATAGTAGTATTAACATTAACTTTTTATCTTTAATTTTTAGCTTGTTAGTTTTATTTACTTAGTTAGTAGAATTAGTAGTGTAGTATATAGTAGAATTAGTTTTAGTAGTGTTAATTTGAAGAAAAAAATCAAATACATTCAAAATTCAAGAGCATCAGAACAAAATTTAACTCTTCCCAACGATGGATCTCTTGGAAAGTTTTCTTGAGGGATTAAGGTCCAACAAAAAATTCAAAAATATTTTCTTTATATTTAGTTAGTCGTAGGTGATAATAATTTCCCTTGGTTTTTCTTTGAGCAACGGTTCTTTTTCAAGAGATGTAACTTGAACCGGGTACTTATTTTTTAAAATAATAGGATTGAAGGAAGAAAACTTGAGTGATTCGATGTGTCGTTTGACCTATTTAGTGCTAGCGTAGTTAGGTCTTGGCATGCAAATTACCTTCCTAACATATTTTGATGAAAAGTAATGTTGTGAATAAATTGAATAGCTTGTTTGTGACGTCTTCTCTCGGTTTATTGACTTGTTTTCATGTAGTGCTTATTACTTAATATTTCTTGACTTTGTAATTACTCGCTTTAACTTGAGAGTTAGAATGGACCTGTCCCGAATGGTCACGTTCATTGTGTGACGTGAGGTCTTAATTATATTCTGTGATATCCTATGTTAGTCTAGAACTTATCTCGTGTGTTAGTTAAAGCAAAATAATTAAGTCTTGTGAGTCTAGGAGATAATATAGGAAATTCTTTCATTGTTCATTGAGTTGTTATGCCACCATAACTAATATTATCCTTAGTTAGCCCATTTGAGCCTATAAACCTTTTATTTGGCACCCACATTACAAGTTGAATCCCATTTTGTTTTTAATTGAATTTTGTTAAATTTGTAGCTCTGAAAGCACTTAAGTCGCTAGAAGAGTAAGATGAGAGTTGGGGTAGCTTTTGAATGGAACCATATAAAGGTCAAAAGGTGCACATATATTTTGAAAAATCATTAGCCAGGAAAACTAAATTTATGGAGAATGTTGAATAAAAAAGTGAAAGAAAAAAAAAACTACAAAGACCAAATATAGAAAGTATACCTCCTATTCTTCTTAATCGAGCTAGTGAATGTACAAATGTTCTTAAAGAGAAATGGCCAAATTGTGTATAATTTTGTGGCAGGGCATTGAAATAGTCATGAAGAGTGTGCACTTGAAATTTAAGTGTAGGGTATTAAAGTACTTAGGGGGGTTAGTCACTATAACCAAAATATTTCCTACTCGTTCCTTAGCCTACATTACAATTCATAAAGACCTAATTGATCCTATACTTTACGAGCTTAGATTAGTAGACACATATACTATGGGTAAGCCTACGGTACGACCTCGGGATGCACATGAATTTCTTTGTGAGAGTGAATAGTGAATGAGTTATTTTTGTTCATGATGTCCTTGAACTACATTTGAAATCTTGATTTAAATATTTGGACTATATCCTCTTTTGTCTGTTGGTGAGGGCACATGATTTGATGACGGATAGGTGACTTATTGAAACTTCTCTTATTGGGGTGAGTGTGAAAGTTGAGAATGCTTATTAGCAACAAGTCGATCTTTGAGCTGAGGTGGTTATGAGCAGGTTGTTTGGTTATATGAACTCAATTATGCTTTGGCATGTAGAAGTTGGAAAGTGTAGAAAGTATGTATGCAACGACTTAATTATTGGTATCAACCATGATCATAGGTGTAGTGTGCATATTTGCTAAATGCTCCTCTATACATGATGTCTTGTGTTGCATTTGTGAGTTACAAAGGTTTTAGGTTGCTCGAGAACGAGCAAAAGCAAAAATAAGGGTTAATGATGTTTGGCGAAAAAATCCATGTTTTTATATATCTCCTCATTCTTGTTAACTTTAATATGAATATTGACGACTCGAGCCTAACTTTAGTGTTTATGTATGTAGTATTCGATTGGAAGTGATTTGGAAAGAATGTATGCGAGTTTGGAGCTAAACCAGAAGAAAACGGATAAAGTGCATTTCTGAGTGTCCGGGTGAGGGCCAAGCACCCAGAAAAACGGAAAAGGAAGCATCTCAAAACTTTTGGCAGTCAGCCGCCCAGAAAAATGCCCAATCGCGGGAATTCTCCTTATTTCGACATGGAGAAGGCTTCAGTCCTGTAAGCCCCTAACAAGTATAAAAGGGTTCGTAGACCTAATTGTTAGGTCTTGGATATTTTTTGGAGGCAATACAAACGTGAGGAGCAATTTGTGAGGCGAAAAGCATCGAGTTCTTTATTCCTTCATCATTTTGTTGTAATTTATTTATGTAAAATACTTGGATAATTATTACTACGAACATGAGTGGCTAAGCACTCTATTTTCTGGGGTTGTGGTTGTCATGAATATTGACGTTTAGTAATTACATCTTCGTTAATTTGAATTATCATCTCGTGGTTATTTTCTTAATTATCACGACCCGAAATCCCAACCACAGAACCGTGATGGCGCCTAACGTTGACTTGTTAGGCAAGACAATATTAGATACACAATACTCATTTTACAATTTTAAAAGTTGATTAATTTAAGAAAGTAAAGTTGTAGAACGTCAAAATAAACATAATAATTCCCAATACGTTGTCTAGTACAAAACCCGGAATCAGGTGTCACAAGTACATGAGCTCCTAAAACAAAATACTACAACCAATGTCTGAAATGAAAATACAACTATTTGAATAAAATAAACAACACAAGGAAATAAGAAGGGGACTTTAGGGTCTGCGAACGCCGTGCAGCTCTACCTTAAGTCTCCGTGTAAAGATAGTCCGAGCGAGCCTTCACTAACCGTTACTGGGACCAACACCAGAATCTGCACAAGAAGCTTAGAAGTGTAGTATGAGTACAACCAACCTCATGTGCTCTTTAAATACCGAGCTTAACCCCGATGAAGTGGTGACGGGGCTATAACAAGATACTCACTATAAACCTACACAAGTATAAGTAAAAATTATAGCAGAAATAGAGGAAACAACGGTTAACATATAAACTAGAACAATAATTACATAACAGAGGGTCCTAGAATAACATCTATGCTCAATTTATCAATACAACACAGATACAAAACCAACAGTTAAGAACAATCAATATGTCTTCTCCGTCGCGACACGCAACCCGATCCACAAATATATATATATATATATACACAAATATCGTTGCAGCATGAAACCCGAATTCAAACAATAATACCAATATCTGTTGTAGCGTGCAACCCGATCCCAAACAATAATACCAATATTTGTTGCGGTGTGCAACCCGATCCCAAATAATAATGTCAATATCTATTGCGGCGTGCAACCCGATACCAAATATATAACATGTATGTACAAAACAAAAACCAACCACGGCGTATTTCACAATGAAACGCGGTAAAGAAATTAAACAAGTAAAGACGTAAAAATAGATAAAAGTGGCTATCTAACAACATACAAAAAATATAAGGCAAGTAAAGGCAGTCAATTAATAAAGACACAGATTCATGGAAACATATAGCAAATTAAAGCATGTAACGAATAAAAGCATGAATTTAACAAGTAAGGGCAAGTAGCAATTAAAACATTTAACACATAGTAACATGGAATAAATGAAGGCATGAAATAATGAAAGACAACCAACTAAGTAGCCCGCCCCACATACTTAACACATGATGACGTATATACATTCATCACCTTGCATATACGACATCCCCATGCATAAATCAAGTAGCAAATATACCAATCAAGTCCTAATTCCTTCATGTCAAGATTAACCACGACACTTACCTCTTTTTGCAACCAAATCAATGAACAATCACGGATTTTCCTTTAGAATAAGCCTCCAAACCAATTGAATCTAGCCAAATATAGTTCAAACAATCAAAACAAGCTTTAGAAACTACACACGAGTGAAAAAAGGTTCAATCTTTAAATAAATTAAATAAATTAATAAAAGTCAACCCCGGACACGCTTGGTCAAAATTCGATATTCGGACCAAATTTTGATTGCCCATTCACCTCCGAGTCCGGTTATGTGATTTATTTCGAAATCAGACCTCAATTCGAGGTCTAAATCTCAATTTTACCAATTTCCTAAATTCTACCCAAAGCCCTCAATTTCTACTTTGAAATCACTAAATTTAAGGTTAAAAATCAATGGGTGATTATGAAAATACATCAACACTAGTAGAAAAGTACTAACCAATAAAGTTGGGATGAAAATCTCTTCAAACATCTCTCTAGTCCGAGCTCTAGGTTTCAAAAATGGTGAAAGATAATGAAATCCCGTTTTTCATCTTTAATTTAACTAAACATGAGGTGCTCTTAGCATTCGCAGAGCACCTGTCGCGTTCGCGCCAGTAGATCGCATTCGCGATAAAGAACCCCACCTGCCTTCCCCAGCCATCCCAAACCTACGCGTTCGCGTAGGGTTTGGCGTGTTCGCAAAGGACAGTCCCCCCAAGCCTTCGCGTTAGCGACCTACCTCTCGCGTTCACATAGTCCAAAATGGTTCGAAATTCCCCTTTGCGATCGCGATAGTGGCTTCGCGATCGCAAAGCACTGTTACACCAGCAGAAAACACAGCAATTCAACAAGTCCAAAATGGTTCGAAATCAATCTGAAACTCATCTGAGCCCCCTAGGCTCCTATCCGAACATGCACACAAGTGTAATAATATCATGCAAACTCTCTTGTTACCACAAATCATCGAAACAACATCAAAAATCATGAATCGATCATAAAACTTAAGATTTTTCAAAGTTAAACTCAATTTTTTCAACTTTTCATATAACGCGCCGAAACGCCCTCGAGTCACCCGGGACCCCAACCCAACATGCATACAAGTCCAAAAACATAATACGAACATACCGAAATCATCAAAATACCAATCCGGGGTCGTTTACCAAGAATGTTGACCGTAGTCAATTCTAGTTATTTTTAAAGTCAAAAGTCACATTTTCTTTAAAATTTCACGTACAATTTTTTTGAAAAATAATACGGACCACGCACGCAAGTCATATAACATCAAGTGAAGCTATGAGAGGTCTCGGAACACAAAAATAAAGGCTAGTACTCAAAACGACCTATCGGGTCGTCACATTAATTCTAGTTTTAACTTGTGAATTGTTGTAGCTACTGATTCAACATACTATCTACTCTATGCTTGGAAAAGATATGTTTAAATTAGAGGAGAATTAAAGAACACTTGTTTCTGAACCCGTGGCTCGGAGAAAGATTTCGCGGTTAGGATAGATATACCTAACAATCTTGCTTAGTGTAATGTCGTAATATATTCGTTCATGACAGATTCAATACCATAAGAATATAGGGTTGATATATTGTGGATAGATGAATAGTATGCTAACTATATAAACGATCCGGTCAACTAGCAACCAAAGATAATTCGGATTAACATGTATAATTACGAACTCAATAGGATTTATAAACCGATCACAATCCTAGAATCTTCATCTCCTCTAAGTAAAATCTGACAATAAACTTTTGCGTTATTGATTAATTTAGTTGATTACTTGTTTAATTTTCGCAACAGTAGATTAATAGAAAAAACCATTACTCTTGATTATCTTAGACAGTAATTTATTTTAGTTAGCTTAATTAACGATTATTCTAAGCCATGTGGGTTCGACATCCGACTTTCGAATCACTTTATTACTTGACAGCCATATATACTTGCGTGTATTTGGGGAATCAACGTTACTTTTTAAAATATTTGAATTTTTAACACTGTATAAAATTAAACTCTTAAAGCTTGGTCGTAATGTCTGTTTTGCAAGAAAACTCCAAAAAGTACGTGTACGTCGTACCTGTTGATCACTTCAAATTAAACGAGCATACACTTGGAAACAGTGATCAGAAAAGACAGAGGAAGCTAAATCACCCAGTGTCATGCAGCTTAAGAGAAGGAACATAAAATGTGTCATTTTCATATGATTAATTAATAATGCTCAGAGACTTTTTATTTCTCTCTTTTGCAATTGGGAATGTGGGGTAACCATAAGCACAAAAATAGTGCTGATTGACTTCTGCAACTAAGATCCGAAATCAACCACCACTTCTTGGAGCAGTATACTTAATTCTGTGATGCAAATAAACGAGCCAAGTAATTAGTTAGATAAAGAAGAAAAACAAAAAAATAGATGCTCCCTCTCCTAAAATGTTTGACACTTCATTTTTACTTCTCGCGATTTCAACTAAATTCGACTGAAAATTGGTTCAAATTGGTCTTTGATCATAAAATTAGTGTTTGATAAAAGGAGACGAAATAAATTTAGGATTTAAAACTTATGCTTCGTGCCAAAATATTGCGCTCCTTTGAACCTTTTAATTATCTTATATGGTGCCTCAAAATTTGGATGGAGTAAAACATAATCAACCAAAAAGTATTAGAATCCAAGGAAATTATCTTGGTGGCTTATCAACACGTTTGTTTTAGATATGTTGACAAAAATCTTACTGTTTTTGAAATTGACTCTAGCATTACCTAATTCTTTGTTTGATACAATTTGATGAGCCAAACAAGGTCTGCTAGGCCACCTCTCTATATCTTTTGCCGTGTTGCCTGGAGCATGTTGTATAATTTGAAGAAATCAGTTGACCTCGTGCTTGACAAACTGACTTCCATGCAATTATAAAAACCATCACATTTCTCTCCAACATTTCTCAAAATTGTACATTTTCCAATCTTCTCAGTCCTTAAAAAATTCTTTGACTTTGTACTTTTTCAGTCTTCCATTTGAAAAATGGGGAGATATCCATGCTGCAAATCAGACAATGATTTGAAGAAGGGGCCATGGACAGCTGAAGAAGATGAAAAACTAATGGAATATATTCAAGGAAATGGTCAGGGAAATTGGCAATTGGTCCCCAAAAGAGCAGGCTTAAACAGGTGTGGGAAGAGTTGTAGACTAAGGTGGACTAATTATCTAAGGCCTGATATTAAAAGAGGAGGTTTCTCAGAGGAAGAAGAACAGATGATCATCAACTTTCATTCTGTCCTTGGAAACAGGTAACAATTATTACTCCATGTTTCCTTTCTTCATGTTTTTAGTTCCTTTTTGGTGTCTTTTAGAGTTCAACTTCTTTACGCTAATAAGCGTAAAAGAATATTTGCACTATCAGATCACACGTAAAAGATAATTACCTATAACTTCCATAAAAAGTGCAACTAGTAACCTAAAAGTAAGATGTGAAAATTCTTTAAATTGTCAGTCTATCTAAATTAAATCAACCTTTTTATAGTAGATTTTCTTTTTCTTTTTTTTTGTTCTGCATTAACATTATTATATATTTCCTTGTAGATGGTCAAGAATTGCAGCTCATCTTCCACGAAGGACTGATAATGAAATCAAGAATTTCTGGAATACCCATCTGAAGAAAAAGCTTCTCAAATCTGGAATTGATCCAGTAACACATCAACCAATAACTGATCCCACTCTGCTTCTTAGTCTTTCTAATTTGATAAATCCTTTGGAATCTGCTCTTAGGTTACAAGCAGAACTGACTGAAATGGCCAAAATCCATCTCATTCAAAATATAATTCAAGTCCTAAACACTCCTCCATTTCCAACATTACAAGAAAACTTACCCATGCAACAATTATACAACAATGTTTCACCATATGACATTCTTACTAATGTGGCAAGTAACATAGATGAGCCTTCTCCAAATTCGAATTCCTTGGACGGATTTGGTAAAGTGTCTAATGTTGATTCAGATTATTCACTTCCGTCATTATTTCCTGCTACACTTGAGAAATCACCATTTGAGCAGAATATACTTCTCCTCCTATTGTGTTAAGTTGAGCCTCTTGTTATTTGAGTCTCTTTTTTTTATATGTTATTATTCTGTTGTTATTGTTGTTTTTGGCCATAGAAAGTGAGCATCGGACCTTACCAAGCTCGTTACTGCTTTTAGACTGAGGTTAAGCTTGCTACTTATGAGTACATGAAGTTGGTTGTACTCATACTACACTCTACACTTCATGTGCAGATTCAGGTGTTGCTAATAGTAGTAGTTGCCAGTGAGCTCTTTTCGGATTTGTTTGGGGGTTTTGAGGTAGCACTGTTGTTCCGTTCCCGAGGCTTGAATTCCTCCCGTTTATCTTATGTTCTTATTTTTTAGTCTCCCACACAGTACTATATTTTATTCAGACTTTATATTTAGCATTCTGTAGAGCTCATGCACTCGGTGACACAAAGTTTTGGGTGGATTTCAGTTGTAATGACATTTAAAATTTGCTTATTTATATCGTTCTGTTACTTGAGATTATTTCTTATTATTGTTAAAGTTTATTTTTTGCATATTTGTTGTTGGCTTGCCTAGCAAGCAGTGTTAGGTGTCATCACGACTCTGGTAAAATTTTGGGTCGTGACATTTTAGAATTCTGACATGATTTCTAACATGGATCTCATCTCAATTACTCTAGCACGTAGAGATTTCATAGATATAAATAAGATTAGGTAACTACACAATTGTAACAACCGGCCGGTCGTTTTGAGAATTTACGTCCCGTTAGGCAGCATAAGGTCTCGAGCAGCTCCGTATTAGGTGTTATGACTTGTGTGTGTGGTCGAGTTCAGTTTTCGGATGATTCGGGGTAAATTCAAAAGAAGGATTATAGTTTTGGAAGCTTAAGCGGTAAGAGTTTTTCAGAGTTTTGACTTTGAGAAAATGACCCCGAAATGGTATTTTGAAGATTCCAACAGCTTCGTATGGTAATTTTGGACTTAGGAGTGCATCTGGATTTGTATTTTGAAGTCCGTAGGTTAATGTCAAGCATTTCGGCAAAATTTGGAAAGTTGAAGTCTTGGAAGATTGAGAGGTTTGACTGAGAGTTGACTTCGGTGATATCGGAGTCGGAATGCGATTCTGAGAGGTTGAATAGCTCCGCTATGTCATTTTGGACTTGCATGCAAAATTTGACGTCATTCCGGGTTGATCTGATAGATTTCGTCACGAGTTTTAGAAGTTAGAAGATTTGAAAGATCATAAGTTCGATTCATGGTACGATTCGTAGTTCCAACGTTGTTTGATATGATTTGAGACATCGAGCGGGTCCGTGTTATGTTATAGGACTGGGTAGTATTTTCGGAAGGGGTCCCGAGGGGGGCCGGGTGTGTTTCGGACGAGTTTCGGATGATTTTATTTCTTTGGACCAGGTCTGTTTCTGGTGTATCCGCATCTGCGGAGGGTTGATCGCAGATGCAGAGCCGTTTTTGTGAAGGTTATGTCGCTTCTGCGATACTGAGGCCTGGGGGAGAACTTCGCTTCTGTAGAGGATTTATCGCAGATGCAATGGCCGCTTTTGCGGCCCACTGATCGCAAATGCGATGCTGCTCTCTTCTGCGGCTATTTGTGCGTTTCTGCGGTGTCGCAGGTGCGACTCCTTTTTGCGCTGGTGCGGCCACTGGGCTGGCCAGTTGAGTTCGCAGATGTGAATGTTTTCTCGCACATGCGAGAGCGCAGATGCGCTTCCTTGTCCGCAAATGCGGAAGTCCTGGGTAGAATCATATAAGTCGAGGGTGTGGCCATTCTTAACATTGTTCGAGTTCTAGAGCTCGGTTTTGGGTAATTCTTTGTGGGTTTTTTAAGCAAATCAATTGGGTAAGTATTCTTCACCTAGAATTTATTATATTCCATGATTCTATCTTTATTTTTATCATTAAATTAGTGTTTTGAGTTGAGGAAAAATGGAAATTTTGAAGAAAACATTCAAAATATAAAATGATGATTTGAGGGATGAAATGGTATCGGAATTTAATAATTTTTGTATGGTTAAACTAATATTGGAATGGGTGTTTGGGTTTTGTGAAATTTGTCGGGTTCCGAGGTTCGTGTCCGAGCGTCGATTTTTGGATTGATTTTTAGTTTTTGATACAAATTGAAGCTTTATTATCCGGAATAGTGTCTTATGGGTTGTATTTATGCTTTGAAGTTATTTTGGCTAGATTTGAGTCGTCCGGAGGTTATTTCACTTGAGAAGTTTATTTTAGAGTAACATTCTATCTTCTTTGAGGTAAGTATCTTGCCTAACTTCGTATGGGGGAACTACCCCTTAAGACATGAGTCTTTTATGCTAATTGTGTTATGTGAAGTCCGGGTACGCGAGGTGACGAGTACGTACTCGGGCTTATTTATGGAAAGTTGATCTTTTAGGGCTCTTAGGTCCTCATGTTCACTGAATATGAAGTTGTTTTGTTATGATTAAGTTTCCCATTTACTAGTTTCACCTCTACATGTTTTAATTAGAATTAATTGCTTCATGATCCACTTTTATTGCCTATTTGACTCTTATGTAACTTAACTAAAGTTGTTATCTCTTCTATTTTCATGCTATCCCTCCCTAATCGCTTCTCCTTAATTGAAATTATAATTATCTCTTCTGTAATTGTTCATCCTTAATTGAGGTTATGATTATCCTTCCGCTGCTTACCCTTAATTGAATTTGTTGTATCTCTTTCGCAATTGCTTAACCTTAAAAGAAGTTTAGTTATACAATATCTTAGTTGACTTAAGCCTATTTTGAATTATTGACTCGTGTTATCTCCCTTGTTGTTGAATTGTACTTTGTGGGATCATTGTTACATATTGTTACTCCCTTGTTCAGCTATTCTTATTATGACTAGTATTCTCTATTGTGTTTATTCTTTGTGAACTCGTTCTACCATTTCCTTGTGATCGAAAGCTCTTGAGTTTATATACTTGCCCTACTCTTATGTTATTGTCATTGTTGTTATTCTCAGTATTGTGTTGCACAAGGTTTCTACCGTGCGGTTGTTATTGTGTTGCACGAAGTTTCTGCCGTACAGTTTTTGTTGTGTTGCACGAGGTTTCTGCCGTGCTATTGTTACTATTGATATGTGCACATGCGGCGTAAAAAGGCGGGCTATATATGTGGGTTACGCATGTGGCGATACAAGGTGGGAATATCATTATGCACGTGTGGCGAGACAAGGTAGGCATTTACTTTATTATTACGCAAGTGGCGAGAAAAGGTGGCTATGTCGGGATTTGATTTGTGTTGACTTGAGATGGCCTAGGGGCATTGTTGTTGTTGATATTTGTGTTATAGCATGCCTAATTTGTGTGAGTGTTACCTTGTGCAAATGGTGGGGATCGTTTCTTATGTGCCATTCATTTTCCTCTACTCTTACTCGTTGGCCTGAGCTGTGTTAGAACACTTGCACAAGCATGCACGTAATTAATCACCCATATTTGTTTAAGAAGATATTTCTTGATATTATTGACCATTTATACACACCCTCGTCCACTTGCCTTCTATGTGAGAATGGTTCTCTTGGCACGTGCGTCGTCCGTGCGGTTACTAGTTGAAATGAGGGCACAAGATGCGAAGTGTTTTGGGTTCACAAAGTGGGACCCGTGACTTGTGGATATTTTGAGATTTGGTACCTCGTGGTGATTATTGGATATAACCTGATGTGAAAGTGGTTATTCTCATCTAGTTTTTACCTGTCCTTCTTTTAATTGTGTTTACCGGATTTAGACTGTGTTCAGCTTACTCTACTGTGCTATTACTTGTCGTGTTCCGCTGCTAATTGTTGTTTCTATTTCTTATTGCAAGTACCATATTAGCGTTGTCATTACACGTAATTTTATAGAGATGTCGTGTTCTGTTAGTTCTACACTTATACTTGTTTAGGTTATCTAGTCCAGTATGTCACTACTCTACTGAGGTTACTCTTGATACTTACTGGGTACCGGTGTGGTGTACTCATACTACACTTTTGCATATTTTTGTGTAGATCCAGGTAAATTCGGAGTCAGTCGATCGCTAGCTAGTTGTATGGATCTTGCTGTGGAGACTCAAGGTAGACTTGTTGTTGCGTTCACAGGCCTTGGAGTCACCTTATGTTAGTGTACATGCATTGTTTTACCTTTATTTCGAAACAGTTTTATTTATAGGTTTATGTAGCAAACTCTGTAGAGCTTATGACTTGTACTACCGGTTTTGGGATTTGTATATTTGTAAAGAGTTTTCTATTTTGAAATTGTCAGATGTTAGTTAAAAATTGTTGCTATTTCAGTAAATGTTAGGCTTACCTAGTCCTAAGACTAGGTGCCATCGCTATATCCTACAGAGGGAGATTTGGGTCATGACAAGTTGGTATCAGAGCTCTAGGTTCATAGGTGCTATGAGTCATAAGCGAGTTTAGTAGAGTCTTAGGGATAGGTACAGAGATGTCTCTACTTATCTTCAAGAGGCTACGAGACTATTAGGACAGTTTCACTTCCTTCATATTTATCGTGCGAGTTTATTAATCTCAGAGTTTGAGTTTTACCATTCTATTCTCTCACAGATAGTGAGGACACGAGCTGCAGTTATCGATGACGCTGCTCTCGGAGCAGGTAATGCCAGAGACAGAGGCAGAGGCCGAAGAGGAGCACGTGTCGCAGCTAGGGCACCTACTAGAGCAGCAGTTGAGGAGCCACTAGTAGCTCCGGTTGGGGGACAGGTATCGGAGGCGCCTGATGTTACCCCCGGACTCTAGGAGGCCTTAGCAAAGTTCTTGAGCATGTTTGGTACATTGGCTCAGGCGGGGTTGATTCCGGTTGCACCAATTACTTCACAGACTAGGGGAGGAGCCCAGACTCCCACCGCCCATACTCAAGAGCAGCGCATTCCCGTTGGTCAGTATTCCAGGTGTCATGGCGACACAGTCTGTGGTTCCAATTAGGCCCGTGGTTAGGGTAGCAATATCCAAGGAAGAGCAGCTTAGACTTGCAAGGTTCAAGAAGTATGACCCTCCTACTTTCAGTGGTTTGGCTTCATAAGGTGCACATGGCTTTCTAGATGAGTGTCATCGCATTCTCCACACTATAGGTATTGTGGAGACGAATGGGGTTGCTTTTACTACGTTCCAGCTTAGGGGAGCGGCTTATCAGTGGTGGCGATCGTATGAGTTGGCTAGTCCGGCCGATGCAGCTTCACTTTCATGGGCTTAGTTTTCAGAGATGTTCCTGAGAGAGTTTGTTTCTCAGTCTCTTCGGGATGCATGTCACGCGGAGTTTGAGCAGCTGTGCCAGGGCACTATGTCAGTGTTAGAGTATACCATTAGATTGAGTGATTTGGCCAGATATGCACCTATTTTGGTCGATACAGTTAAAGAGCGAGTCTGTCGGTTCATTGAGGGGCTTAGATAAGATATTCGGTTCAGCATGGCCCGGGAGTTGGAGACGGATGTTTTGTTTCAGCGGGTGGTAGAGATCACTCACCGATCTGAGGGTATGTGGGACTAGGAGAGAGAGGACATGCGGGGCCAGGAGAGAGAGGGCAGGCGAGGTCAGGAGAGATAGGGCAGGAAGGCTAAGAGGTCTCACAGACTAGAGAGATCCACTGGTCCTTACTTTGGAGGTAGGGTACGGCATGGTAGAGGTTTTGTGGGTCAGTCAGTTCAGTTTGCACTTGAGGCTTTGCAGGGTGTTTTAGGTGCTCATAAGTCTCAGAGTACCCGTACCGCACAGTTTCCATAGCCACATCAGCAGAGAGGTTTCTTCGAGTGTGGAGATGCCAGCCAAAGGGTGAGAGATTGTCCCAGACTCCGGACATATGTGTCACAGCGGGGTATTCAGGCGACTAGAGGGCGCCCAAGAGGGGGAGGCCCTGCCCGTTGATGTGTTTCATATAGTAGGCCTGAGGCTGCTGCGCCAGATGATGTCATACAGGTATGTTTTTGATTTGTTATAGAGGAGAACCAGTCGTTAATTGTTTTGGTTCTGCTCATCGGGGTGAGTTCCCCTATTTGTTGCTCCACCTATGGGTGAGTTCATGATTTAGCATTCTACTTATGTGTTTGCTCCTGTTGGGAGATTCTATAAGTGGTAGCCCATGTCTATCGCTTTCTTTTATTCATTATTGAGAGTTACGAGGCCAGAAGTGAATTCTTGCTGTCCATTACGGTAGGTTTTGATGTGATTCCTGAGTAATTTGGTTACGATTTGCAATTTAGATGCTCTACCGGTGTAGGAGCTAGTACGTGTTGTAATTTTGTTGGCAGAATTGAACCAGTGGAAGGTTTCGGTTGGTTTGATGTGTATTCTACTTGTGATTCAGAGTTGAGGGTGAGACCCTCGCGATTTTATGTGATTTGATGTGTTCCATTTTTTGGTTTCTTTTGAAACTCTTCGAAATAATTTTATTTTTCCTTTTACAATTTTTAGAGTTATAAAATATTTCTTTTTGAATTTTCCAATTTTGTTTTGAGTTCCTTAAAAATGGGCTCAAAAAAGGAAGGGCGTTTTGCCGCGGTGGAAGTTATATCAGGATGAGATCCTTGTGATTTGTTCATATACTTTAATTTTTCCTTGTAGATTGATTCGTCGGATGGTACTGATAGGGAGTTGTGCCTGTCGGGCTTGTTTGATATTTCTCTTATGTGTTTATCCTTACGTATTCAGTCATCTTTGTGCGGTGCTTATTGAGTTTTAGTTGCGTGGTATGTGCCCGGTGGCATTAGATATGATTTATTGATTAAGGTGAATAGTTATGCGACCATTCATGTTTCTTGCATCATTGTCAGTGTCGTGGAGGGTTGAAACGAGGTTCTAACGGATATGAGGCAAGTTTCCGGTGCTGGTTTTGAGTATGGCCAGCTATTGTGATCAGAGATGTTATTATGGGCATATGTGTAATATGTCATGACGTGTGGTTGTACCTTTTGGGTGTATGCATAAGTTGTTGCAGTTAGTTGAGGCTGCTACCGGGTGTGAATGTAGGAATCAGGTCTTTTGGAGATGGGCGGATGGTGAACATTTTGACTCTTACGCTTATTGGTATTGGTGGAAGGGATAAATTGAAGTTCAGATGGTGTCATTAGGTTTATGTAGATTGGGGTGACGTGGGGTCACCCGCATGTGTATGTTGGATGAATACATTCAGTGATTTGATGACTTCGGGATGATTCTTGGCACGTTCGAGGACGAACGTTTATTTAAGAGGAGGGGGATGTAACAACCCGACCGGTCGTTTTGAGAATTTACATCTCGTTCGGCGGCATAAGGTCTCGAGCAGCTCCGTATTAGGTGTTATGACTTGTGTGTGTGGTCGAGTTCGATTTTCGAATGATTCGGGGTCAATTCGGAAGAAGGATTCTAGTTTTGGAAGCTTAAATGGTAAGAGTTGGCCGGAGTTTTGACTTTGAGAAAACGACTCCAAAATGGTGTTTTGCAAATTCCAACAGTTTTGTATGGTGATTTTTGACTTATGCATGCGTCCGGATTTGGATTTGGAAGTCCGTAGGTTAGTGTGAAGCATTTTGGCAAAATTTGAAAAGTTGAAGATTTAGAGGTTTGATCAAGAGTTGACTTTGGGGTTATCGGGGTCGGAATGCGATTCCGAGAGTTGGAATAGCTCCCTTATGTCATTTTGGACTTCAATGCAAAATTTGACGTCATTCCGGGTTGATCTAATAGGTTTCGGCGCGAGTTTTAGATGTTGGAAGATTTGAAAGATCATAAGTTTGATTCATGGTATGATTCGTAGTTCCGACATTGTTGGATGTGATTTGAGACCTCGAGCGGGTCCGTGTTATGTTATAGGACTGGGTGGTATATTCGGACGGGGTCCCAAAGGCGGGGGGGCGGGTGTGTTTCGGACGAGTTTCGAATGATTTTTTTGCTTTGGATCGGGTCTATTTCTAGTGTATCCGCATCTGCGGAGGGTTGATCGCAGATGCGGAGCCGCTTCTACAAAGGTTATGTCGCTTCTGTGATACTGAGGCCTGGGGGCAGGACTTCGCTTCTACGGAGGATTTATCGCAGATATGATGACTGCTTTTATGGCCCACTGATCGCAAATGCGATGCTGCTCGCTTCTGCGGCGATTTGTGCGCTTCTGCGGTGTCGCAGGTGCGACTCCTTTTTGCACAGGTGTAGCCACTGGGCTGGCCAGTTGAGTTCGCAGATGCGAACGTTTTCTCGCACATGCAAGAGCGCAGATGTGCTTCCTTGTCCGCAAAAGCGTAAGTCCTGGGCAGAATCATATAAATCGAGGGTTTGGCCATTCTTAACATTTTTGGAGTTCTAATGCTCGGTTTTGGGCGATTCTTTGTGGGGTTTTCAAGCAAATCAATTGGGTAAGTGTTCTTCACCTAGAATTTATTATATTCCATGATTTTATCTTTATTTTTATCATTAAATTAGTGTTTTGAGTTGAGGAAAATGGGAATTTTGAAGAAAACGTTCAAAATGTAAAATGATAATTTAAGGGACGAAATGGTATCAGAATTTGATAATTTTAGTATGGTTGAACTCATACTGGAATGGGTGTTCAGGTTTTGTAAAATTTGTCGGGTTCCGAGGTACGTGCCCGGGCGTGATTTTTGGGTTGATTTTTAGTTTTTGATAAAGATTGAAGCTTTATTATCCGGAATAGTATCTTATGAGTTTTATTTATGCTTTGAAGTTATTTTGGCTAGATTTGAGCCGTCCAGAGGTTATTACACTCGAGAAGTTTATTTTAGAGTAATGGTCTATCTTCTTTGAGGTAAGTATCTTGCCTAACTTCGTGTTTGGGAACTGCCCTTTAAGACGTGAGTCTTTTATGCTAATTGTGTTATGTGAATTAATTGCTTCATGATCCACTCTTATTGCCTATTTGACTCTTATGTGACTTAACTAAAGTTGTTACCTCTTCTATTGTCATGCTATCCCTCCCTAATCGCTTCTCCTTAATTGAAATTATAATTATCTCTTCTTTAATTATTCATCCTTAATTGAGGTTATGATTATCCTTCCGCTACTTACCCTTAATTGAATTTGTTGTATATCTTTCGTAATTGCTCAACCGTAAAAGAAGATTAGTTATCCTATATCTTAGTTGACTTATCCTTATTTGGAATTATTGACTCGTATTATCTCCCTTGTTGTTGAAATGTACTTTGTGGGATTGTTGTTACATATTGTTGCTCCCTTGTTGAGCTATTCTTATTATGACTAGTATTCTCTATTGTCTTTATTCTTTGTGAACTCGTTCTACCGTTTCCTTGTGATCGAAAGCTCTTGAGTTGATTTACTTGCCGTACTCGTGTTATTGTCATTGTTGTTGTTGTACTCAGTATTGTGTTACACGAGGTTTTTGTCGTGCGGTTGTTGTTGTGTTGCACGAGGTTTCTGCCGTGCTATTATTACTATTGATATGTGCACATGCGGCGTGACAAGGTGGGATATATATGTGGGTTGCGCATGTAGCGAGACAAGGTGGGAATATCATTATGCACATGTGGCGAGACAAGGCGGGCATTTACTTTATTATTGCGCACGTGGCGAGACAAGGTGGGCTATGTCGGGGATTGATTTGTGGTGACTTGAGATGGCCTGGGGGCATTGTTGTTGTTGATATTTGTGTTGTGGCGTGCCTAATTCGTGTGAGTTTTACCTTGTGCAAATCGTGGGGATCGTTTCTTATGTGTCGTTCATTTCCCTCTACGCTTACTCGTTGGCCTGAGTTGTGTTAGTACACTTGCACAAGCATACACGTAATTAATCACCCTTATCTGTTTAAGAAGATGTTTCCTGATATTATTGAGCATTTATACACACCCTCATCCACTTGCCTTCTATGTGAGAATGGTTCTCTTGGCACGTGCGTCGTCCGTGCGGTTACTAGTTGAAATGAGTGCACAAGATGCCAAGTGTTTTGGGTTCACAAAGTGGGACCCGTGACTTGTGGATATTTTGAGGTTTGGTACCTCGTGATGATTATTGGATAAAACCTGATGTGAAAGTGGTTATTCTCATCTAGTTGCTATCTGTCCTTCTTTTAATTGTGTTCACCGGATTTAGACTATGTTTAGCTTACTCTACTATGCTATTACTTGTTGTGTTCCGCTGCTAATTGTTGTTTCTATTTCTTATTGCAAGTACCATATTATCGTTGTCATTACGCGTAATATTATAGAGATATGGTATTCTGTTAGTTCTACACTTATACTTGTTCAGGTTATCTAGTCCAGTTTGTCTCTTGACAGTTCCTCGTCACTGCTCCACTGAGGTTAGTCTTGATACTTACTGGGTACCGCTGTGGTATAGTCATACTACACTTTTGCACATTTTTGTGCAGATCCATGTAAATTCGGAGTCAGCCGATCGCTAGCTAGTTGTACGGATCATGCTGTGGAGACTCAAGGTAGACTTGTTGTTGTGTTCACAGGCCGTGGAGTCACCTTCTACTATTGTACATGCAATGTTTTATCTCTATTTCGAAACAGTTGTATTTGTAGGTTTATGTAGCAAACGCTGTAGAGCTTATGACTTGTACTACCGGTTTTGAGATTTACAAATTTGTAAAGAGATTTCTATTTTGAAATTGTGAGATGTTAGTTAAATATTATTGCTATTTCAGTAAATGTTAGGCTTACCTAGTCCCTAAGACTATGTGCCATTACGACATCCTACGGAGGGAGATTTAGGTCGTGACAACAGTACCACAGAAATAACTAAGTCACAATTCACACGGTGCACGCCCATACGCCCATCACCTAGCATGTGCGTCACCTCAACATCAAACACATACCACGTAATTTCCAGAATCCAGGCACGTGGGCCCGGGGGTGAATTTTAGGAATCTTTCAATTTGGGTTGGGTAATTACTCTAATTGTTAAATTATGAACTTTTGATCATATATTGATTAGTTTGTACAACCTTTGGCTAGTTTCGGATTGCTCGGCACCAATTTGAGGCTATTAGTGTGATCTGTGGACCAGAAAAAGAACTTGAAAATGAGGTAAGTCTCTTGCCTAACCTTGTAATAGGGAATTATCCCCATAGGTTTTTGAAATCGTTATTTGCTAATAATTGTGGGCGCTACGTACGCGCGATGTGACGAGTGTCCGTACGTAGCTAAAATCATGCTTATGTCCGGGTAGACTTAGGACTTTACCATGCAATACTTGAATTATTTGAATCCAACTTGTTAGTTTAATTACTTGAAATTAAAATTGAAATTGGTTATGGAATTTTATGAGGCAGAGCTTCATTGTCTTGAGTTTTGGCGAAATCCTTAATTGTTGGTGGAAATTATGCCTTCTTTAAGTACTGTTCTTGTGTTGTAGATGTGGACTGCAGTTATAGTGTCACGACCTAAAATCCCACCACAGGTATCATGATGACACTTAGTCTCTAAGACTAGGTAAGCCGATTACAATTACAATTCAAGCCCTTTTTTGAAATAGATAATCGAACCCACAGCGGAAATAATTATAAAAACCTCCCAAGACTGGTAATACAGAGTCACGAACTCTAACTGAATATATGCAATGATCTCAAGGATCGAATATACAATACTGTTCGAATAAGAGTTCACAGTACAATATAATGGAAAGACTCCAAGGGACTGCGACGACCAAGCAGTCCTACCTTAAATCCTTATGATCACACTCTACTCTCTCTCTCTGAATCCGATATCTCCAATACCTGGCTCTGCACAAAAATATGTAGAAGTGTAGTATGAGTACACCACAGTCGGTACCCAGTAAGTATCAAGAATAACCTCGGTGGAGTAGTGACGAGGTACAGTCAAGACATTCACTAGTCAAAAAACACATGTACGATATAGCATGCAAAAATAATAGAAAACAAATATCATTGATGGCAACAATAATCAAATTGTGACATAAACAACAAGGCGACAAGAACACCATAAATATTGCTCAAACAAATAATAAACATAAGTACAGCCAATTAATCAAGTCCTTCAAAATATACATCTTTTATCTATAAGTTTTTCAGATAAATATCTTTAAAATGTAATCCGTACAATTAAATATATCCCAAACATACTTCCTTCAAATAAATATCTTACGAATATAATTCTTTCAAATAAATATCTTTCAAATATAATTCTTTCAAGTAAATATCTTTCGAATATAATTCTTTCAAGTAAATACCTTTCGAATATAATTTTTCAAGTAAAAGTCACCATGTGACACCTCACATAACCTTCCTGGTGTGAGAAATATATTTAACATATCACATCGAACGGCACGGTAATACTTTCGTGCACTTGTCTCATTCTCACCCAATTATATATATATATATATATATATATATATAT
>AWOL01S0004273.1:91316-137011 GCA_000715115.1 Nicotiana otophora
ATTTATCTCATCCTCACCAAATATACGAATATGTGTAAAATCAATTGGCAAGGCAACACCCTTCGTGCATTTATCTATTTCCCACCGTGCATACATATAACAATACCAACTAGGTGGGATAAATGCCAATAACAATAAAATAAATAAAGTGGGAGGCACACAGGAAGCAACAACGACTACAAGTCACATAGAAAATATAGGTACACAATAACAGCTCAAGATAAAAGCATGAATGTATACACAACGAAAAATTATATCACAAAATAATGTATGTCTCTTGTCCTCGCCTGCACGGAAACACCATTCGTTCCATGAACATATGATAATATAAAAATAATGGCACGACATCATCCTTCGTGCTTTTACTCTCATCCTCACATGATAATATAAATGAAATGGCACGGAAATATCCTTCGTGCATATTAAGAATGGCACGGTATCACCCTTCATGCTTTATACTTTTCCTCACATGATAATATAACTGAAATGACATGGCATCACCTTTCGTGCTTTACACTCTCAAATGGCTCGGCATCACCCTTCGTGCTTTACACTCTCAAATGGCATGGCATCACCCTTCGTGCTTTACACTCTTCCTTACCAAGCACATGTATATCATTAAAAAACAAGGTAGGAAGCATAAATAACATCAAGGAAAGTGTTTAAACGACAACACAATACAACAATTAATATCCCAATTTGCCCACAGGCCAACCCCAACTCCAAAGATAAATAAAATCAATTAATTTCACAGCAAATAGCCCAAGGCTCCACACAACGTATATAAAACCTCAAAAACAACAACAGAGATGGAAATGTAACTCAGCATAGGACAACACCTTCTTTAAACTAATTTTTGATAAATATATATTAATATCTCATTTTAAATTTATTTAATAATTATTTATAGATAAGGAATCCATAATGAGATTATTTCCAAGAAATGTCAACCCAACTAACCACGGTATTTCACATAAAAATCAAAGTAGCAATAACACTAAATTATCATATAAAAATAACCTCGGCAAACGATGAATGAGGGATGAAAAATAAAGGATTTAATAAGTGCCAATAATTTCCAATTTAATACATAAAGGCGTCTACGAATTTTAACCGATATAATTTGCACATATAAACCAAGTACGTGTTCGTCACCTTGCATACATGATTTTCAATTACACAATTTTCACATAAGACTCAATGCCTAAGGGATAATTTCCCCCACTCAAGGTTAGACAAAATACTTACCCTTTTGAAGTTATACCGCTATTCCAAAATAGCCTTCTCCCTTGAATTGACCTCCGGACAGCTCAAATTTATCCAAATTGATTGTATAACTTTATTACAATTTATCGGCAATAATTCTGAATAATAAAACATCAAATTAAAATTTCTCATTAAAAAGTTAATTGAAAGTCAACGCGGGGCCCGCCTCTCAGAACCCGACGGAATCTTCTTTACGAAATCTGAACACCCAATCCGATACGAGTCCAACCATACTAGTTTCACTCAAATCCGACTTCGAATCGACATTCAAGTCTCGAAAATTCATTTTATGAAATTTCTACAATTTTCCCCAAATTTCCTTCTCAAAATACTAATTAAATGATGAAAACAATGATATATTCATGTATATTAACCAAATCCGAGTTAGAATCACTTACCCCGATAATTTTCTTGAAAATCCCACGAAAAATCGCCACAAACAGAGCTCCCAAAGTCCGAAAATGAAAAATGAGATGAAAACCTCGTTTATATGGTACCACATCTGACTTCCAAAGTGCTGACCGCATATTTTTTTGTGCGTTCCACACATTTAAGGTCTCTGTGCCGCAATCCAAATTGTGCGGCCGTACTTTAACAGCCACTGCACTACCAGGTTTAAGTAAATTGACCATAACATTTGGTACAAATGTCTAAATGATAATTGGTTTACCTTTCTGTAAACTAGACTCAAAGGGCTACAACTTTTGATTTTTGTATCATCTCCAAATTCCTTATAGATCAAAAGATATAAGCATCCGAAGTCAGACCATCGAACCTGCGGATTCTCCTTTTTGTGGCCGCGAGAAGAATTCTGTGGACTGCACAATTTCAACTGCAGTCTGCACATTTTCAACTGCGGTCCGCACAATTAACATTGCCTCCGCACTTTGGGAGTTTGCGGCCGCACATCCACACTCCAAAATGTGCCCTCCGCACTTCAACTGTTCCAGAACATCATTAGAGTACCGAAATGCCCAAACGGTTCAAAACTCACACCGAGACTCACCCGAGCCACTCGGGACCTCAACCAAACATACCAACAAGTCATAAAACATAACACGGACCTGCTCGAGGCCTCAAATCACATCAAACAATTTCGAAACTATGAATCGCACCACAAATCAAACTCATAAATTTCCAAATCTTCCAACTTTCAAAATGCGTGCCGAAACATATCAAATTAACCCGGAATGACGTCAAATTTTGCATGCAAGTTCCAAATGACATAACAAAGCTAATCCAACTCTCATAATCATATTTCAACCCCGATATTACCAAATTCAACTCCCGGTCAAACTTCCAAACCTTCCATTTCTAACGTTCGCCATTTCAAACCAAAATCAACTACGAACTTACAAATAAATATCCAGACATACTCCTAAGTCCAAAATCACCATACGGAGCTATTGGAACCATCGAAATTCCATTTCAGAGTCGTTTACTCCAAAGTCAACTCTCCGATCAACTCTTTTCTTTTAAACTTCTTAAATAAGAATTGTTCTTCCAATTTGATCCTGAATCATCTGAAAACCAAACTCGACCACACACACAAGTCATGATACGCATTACGAAGCTGCTCAAGATCTTAAGTCACTGAACAAGGCATAAATTCTTAAAACGACAAGTCGGGTCATTACATTCTCCTCCTCTTAAACATACGTTCGTCCTCGAACGTGCCATAAATTATTCCGAGGATATTAAATTTCTAAGTGTATTATTACACACACACTCGCGGGTGATTCTACGTCACCGTAAATTTAACATGGATCTGACAACGCCATCTTAATTGAAGATCATTTCTTTCATCCATACTTATAAACCTTAAAGCCAAATTTCTTACACTCCAAATATTTTTAAAAGGCCTGATTTTTACATCAACATGCGGTATTAGTCTCAACTGGTTGTACTCGTGCCTACGCACACATCATACGTATGTCCATAATCACATCTCTGATCATAATAGATGTTCATAATTAATTTCATCATCGTCAATTAACCTTATATTAGCCAAAATCTCGTTTCAAATTTGCACAACACTGACAGCAAAACGTAAGGCATGAAGAACTCATAATTATTTACCCGACTTAACAAGTCATATTTAACGCCACCTGGGCACTCACCTCGTGGGCTAAAACTCAATAATTACAGCACAAAATGGCTAAATATGCACAAAAAAAACACATACAAGAATTATCAAATAAGCCTAACAGGCATGACTCCCTATTAGTACTATAGTAAAAATTTAATTTCACAAGAGAGAATTTAAACACATAAATTTTTATCACAAGGATCTCGTCCTTATATAACTTCCACCGTGGCTTGTAGCCCGGTTTAAACATATCAATTCACATTAAACCGCGAGAATCTCATCCTCAGTTCTGAATCACAAGTAATATGCACATTGTGCCAATCGAAATCTTTCCATTGTTTTCTTTAAAAATAATTTTCGTTAAACAAGGTCACAACACATAATAAACCCTCATACCGGTAGGGCATATAATTCATAAAATTGAAATTAGTTATCCCAACATTACACCAAACTCACCATAATGAGTAACAGAAAGTCATTTTTAGCCTCATAACTCTCAATAATGATCCAAACAGAATAATAGACACTGCTATCGCCATAGAATCTCCCAACAGGGGTAAACACAAAAGTAGATTACAGAATTACGAAGCTCACCCATAAGTGGAGCATGATAGGAGGACTCGCCTCAATACTTAGAACCGAATCAAACTAAGAAAACTATTCCTTTATAACAAATCGGGATCGTACCTGTAATGACGTCATTTAGTGTAGCGTCCTCGACCGTACCATAGCAATTATCTCAACGGGCTGGGCCTCCCCTTCTAGGGTGCCCTCAACCCGCATGTCCTCCACCCTTAATTGGCTGTGCACGTGGAGTATTAACTTGAATAAGGCATGTAGCCTGATTATTTTGATGAAATTTGCCTCTCCCAAGTCTAGGATAATCTCTCATGATGTGTCTGGTATCAACACACTCATAAAAACCCCTCTGAGGTCGCGACTACTCGTACTGAGTCTGTCCCGGATAACTGGAATAACCACTATAAGAACCTCGTGCCGGTGGTGCACTAAACGTATTAATTGGAGCACTACGAGTACTCTGAATTGCGGACTGGGCTGACCAATTATCCGAGCCTCCGCCATGATGAGTCATAGCTGCAGAGTACAACCCACTGAATTCTCCAGAGTTTTGAGACCTTTTGGCCTCCTTAGACTCTTTTTCCTCACTTCGAACACGTTCTAACATTCTTGAAATCTCTACTACTTGCTGAAATGGAATGTCAGTCTGCAACTCTCGAGCCATACATATTTTAAAATCATAATCGAGCCCTTTGATGAATCTGCGGATTCGCTCTCTAACTGTAGGAACCAAGATAGGTGCATGACGGGCTAACTCACTGAACCTGATAGCATATTCTAACACCGTCATGGTGCCCTGACGCAACCGTTCAAACTCAGTGCGCCACGCATCCCGGAGATTTTGAAGAACAAATTCTTTCAAAAATATTTCCAAAACTTGAGCCCAAGTTGGTGGTGTTGCATCGGCTGGTCTGCCCTCTTCATAAGCTTTCCACCATCGATACGCTGCTCCTGACAACTAAAATATAGTAAAGGCAACTCCGCTCATTTTCACAATACCCAGGGTGCGGAGAATACGCTGCCCGGGCCTCTTGCGGCCTTAGCACTATGTGCGGGGGACTGCTCAGCTGACCCGATAGCACGTGTCCTCACCATATGTGATAGAATAGAGATATAAAGACTCAAATTCCAAAATCAACAATTTCCGCACGACAGGAATGAAAGAAGTGGAAATTTCCTAACAGTTCCGTAGCCTCTCGAAGATAAGTACAGACGTCTCCGTACCGATCCGCAAGACTCTACTAGACTCGTTCATGACTCGTAGAACCTATGAACCTAGAGCTCTGATACCAACTTGTCACGACCCAAAATCCCACCACAGGCGTCGTGATGTCACTTAGTCTCTAAGACTAGGTAAGCCGATTACAATTACAATTCAAGCCCTTTGTTTAAATAGATAATCGAAACCCAAAACGGAAATAATTATAACAACCTCCCAAGACTGGTAATACAGAGTTACGAACTCTAACTAAACACATGCAATGATCTCAAGGATCGAATATACAATACTGTTTGAATAAGAGTTGACAGTACAATATAATGGAAAGAATCCAAGGGAGTGCGACGACCAAGCAGTCCTACCTTGAATCCTTGCTATCACACTCTAATCTCTGTCCGAATCTGATATCTCCAATACCTGGCTCTGCACAAAAATGTGTAAAAGTATAGTATGAATATACCACAATCGGTACCCAGTAAGTATCAAGACTAACCTCGGTGGAGTAGTGACGAAGTACAGTCAAGACACTCACTAGTCAAAAAACACATGTGCAATATAGTATACCAAAATAATAGAAAGAAATAGCAGTGATGGAAACAATAATCAACTTGTGACATAAACAACAAGGCAACAAGAACACCATAAATATTGCTCAAATGAATAATAAACACAAGTACAACCAATTAATCAAGTCCTTCAAAATATACATCTTATATCTATATAAGGTTTTCAAATAAATATCTTTAGAATGTAATCTGTACAATTAAATATATCCCGAATATACTGCCTTCAAATAAATATCTTACGAATATAATTCTTTCAAATATAATTCTTTCAAGTAAGAATATAATGCTTTCAAGTAAATACCTTTCGAATATAATTCTATCAAGTAAAAGTCACTATGTGACACCTCACTTAATCTTCCTAGTGTGAGAAGCATACTTACAAATCACATCGAATGGCAAGATAATACCTTCGTGCACTTGTCTCATTCTCACCCGATATATATATATGTACATCAAATCAATTGGCACGGCAACAACCTTCATGCATTTATCTATTTCCCACCGTGCATATATATAACAGTACCAACTAGGTGGGATAAATGCCAATAACAATAAAATAAATAAAGTGGGAGGCACACAGGAAGCAACAACGACTACAAGTCACATAGAAAACATAGGTACACAATAACAGCTCAAGATAAAGGCATGAATGTATACATAACGAAAAAAGATATCACAAAATAATGTATGTCTCTTGTCCTCGCCTGCATGAAACACCCTTCGCGCCATGAACATATGATAATATAAAAATAATGACATGGCATCACCCTTCGTGCTTTTACTCTCCTCCTCACATGATAATATAAATGAAATGGCACGACATTATCCTTCGTGCATATTAAGAATGGCACGGCATCACCCTTCGTGCTTTATACTTTTTCTCACATAATAATATAACTGAAATGGCACGGCATCACCCTTCGTGCTTTACACTCTCAAATGGCACGGCATCACCCTTCGTGCTTTGCACTCTTCCTTACCAAGCACATGTATATCATTAACAAGCAAGGTAGGAGGCATAAATAACATCAAGGAGAGTGTTTACTCTTTAGAAATAAAAATGCCACTAATGATTCTTCAAACATAAAAATCTAAAAGTGAAATGTCATATCAATCTTTTACTCTTTGGAAATAAAATTTATGGTGGATAATAATATAATTAAGATTAAATTTACAAAACAAGAGATGAACTAATATTAAGATCTGAATCAATATAGAATAAATTATTTTTTATGTTAAAACCAAATAATTAAATCTTTTAATTAATTATTTAGCAAGAGAATCCAATTCAATTATTTTTTAAATTCATCATATGAGTAAAATTCTTTTTCAAGTTTAAAAAAATCTCAGGGTACATAAAGTTTTTCCATAAAAAGAGCGCAAGAATACAAAGTAAAAAGGTTAGTATATTATTAAGAATCAAAATTCTATACAAGTGTCTGAGGAAGCACAATGAAAGCTAAATCCTAAACAAGAATAAGTTTTCAAGACTATATTATAAAGAGTCGACTCTGGTATAACGTATTCTTTGTAGATGTCTCCGGCGGAATGGAAATAATATTTCTATGTCATTTATTACTTGCAAATATCATATCAAGAGGCATGACACTGTTAGCAATAATAGCAAGTGGTGTCCAAACAACGATTTTATTGTGAGACCACCCACTTTAGATTTGATATACCTCTTCAAACAACTTAAAACACCATCACAAATATATCAAAGCAGAGCAATGATGCTAAATTTATAAGAAAATCAAAATTGATAATATGGAATGAAACACTTATGACTAAGTGTCAAACGATCGAAATAATTGCCCAGAATTCTAGAAATATATTGGATATTAATGAACCGTCTGGTAAAAAATTAATGGTTTGGGAGGTGATTTCTGTCAAGTACTACCAGTGGTTCCAAAATCGACAAAAGTGAAGGCTGTAAAAGCTAGCTTGCAAAGTTATACTTCTGGCCTCAACGAAAAAGATTCAACTGACAAGAAATATAAAGTAAGAACATATCCAATATTCAGTGTCTTCTTGCTTCGTGTCGGAAACGAAGAAGAGCATCCGATAAAAGAAGATTTGGTTCTTTCCGAACATTTGGTTATCAATCCCACTGGTAATAGTAGTGCATTTAATAAAAGAAATATTTCTATCATTAGATTAAAACGCAATTTGTGCAAATCGCATGATAGAATTAAAAAGATATCTTAGCTAGCAAAAATGAATATTTTGATCAACTAAATAAAAAATTGATTGCAAAATTTTATAGTAAAAATAAAATATTTTTAGTTTTTGACTCAGCAGAAAATGATACTAATAATTACTACCAAGAAAAATACTTAAATACTTTAATACCAAATGGCCTTCTACCATACATATTTGTTGTGATGTTTCTTATTTCTTGCTTATGTTAGTGTCACCGTATATATAGTAGACTAAGTTAAAATTGATCTTCCATTGTATATAGGTTAATTTTGAAGAAAAATATGCCTGTCATGCTACTGAAAAACTTAGATACGCCGAATAGTTTATGTAATAGCACACAAATGGTATATAGAAGTTTTGACAATAACATCATACATGCAAAAATTATGATACTGGTTAATGTGCTTCTAAATATATTCTTATCCCTGAATTCAACTTTCGTCTTCCGAAACTAAGGAATGTCCTTTTAAATTTGTGTGAAAATAATTTTTAGTATGTTTATGTTTTGCAAATATAATAAATAAAGAACAAGGACAAACATCCTAAATATTGGACTATATTTACTGCAGTATATTTTCTTACACGAACAACTGTATGTTGTACTTTCAAGAGGGATATCAAGATCGACAACAAGATTTATGGTTAAGGCAGAGCAACCAACGCATTAGGAGGAAACATACACAAAAAAGTACTGTCCACAAAAAAGGGTTCGTTAAGATACCATCACATTAAATACTTTTAAACTATAATACATAATTATCTAACTCACATGACAAAATTGATCATTTTGTCTAAGTTTTGATGATGTCCTTTTATTTTAAATTCATGTACTATGCTAATGTAATAATATTTTACGACATTTAGATGATTGTAGTAATATTATACATAAAATTTCTCTCTTTAATTAAATTTTATTGTTCCTTCATATAAATAAATGTTTAAATCATCACGTGTCATTATTAACGTGCAACGCACGTTCATAGATACTAGTTATTATAAAAGCATGAATACAATATCGGTTTACAAAAATAACCTTATATTATTAAGCATAATAACTCATAATAAAAGGATATAACCGGAATTCGAGATATTAGCCTTATAATCCTATTAGTTTTAGGACATAATACTACACGTTAGGAATCCTACATGATTACCTTTAGGAATCCTATTAGTATAATTACTTTTGGGCTGTCTAATTCGTATAAAATTGAACAAGTAAATATCTTTAGTCATGTAATCCTATTACTTTTAGGATATACTTTTTAAAAATTCCTATTACTAATTTAATTTGAAAACGTATTATAATGTCCTATTTACTAATTTAATTTGAGAATGTATTACATTGTTCAAATTCATTTAGAAAAAAGGGGACCCTATATTATTATAAAAGCAAAAATACAATATTAATATACCAAAATAGCCCTAAAATATTAAACGGAAGAACTCATAGGGAAAGAACATAACTGCAATAACCTATTTTTTGGACTACAATAACTTCTATGCTAATTTTTAATATTTAAGTTTTTAAAATTAATAAAATTTGTCTATTAAATTCTTATTAAAAATATGTAGGAAGGTTTAATAAAATCAATTTCATAAAAATTCTCTGTATTGGCAATACATTACCACTTCATAATGTCCAATACCAAGAAAAAATAAAAGTAATATTAAATGGACTGCATAAAGAGTTAAAATTGAAAAAATAAAATACCCCCACGATAATATATTTTTATATTATATTTGAATTATTTTCCTACTCAAATAATATTTTTAATCAATTTTTTTGTGTAATATTAAAAAATACCTAATTATTAAACAACAACTAAGAAAATATTTACGAATATAAATGTGTGAGAAATAGAAAAATAATGGTTGGTAAGAGTCAATACAACTAATGATTCTACAGACATAAAGATCTAAAAGTGAAATGTCATATCATTCTTTTACTATTTGAAAATAAAAGTTATGGTGGATAAAATTATAATTAAGATTAAATATTCAAAACAAGAAATGAACTAATATTAAGATATGAATAAACGTAGAATAAATTATTTTTTATGTTAAAACTAAATAATTAAATTTTTAAATTAATTATTTAGCAAGCGAATCCAATTCAATTATTTTTTAAATCGTATGAGTAAAATTCTTATTTAAGTTTTAACAAATATCTTAGGGTACATCAATTTATTCCATAAAAAGAGCGTTAGAACACAAAGTAAAAATGTTAGTATATTATTAAGAATCAAATACAAATGTCTGAGGAAGCATAATCAAAATTAAATCCTAAACAAGAACAAGCTTTCAAGACTATATTATAAAGAGTCGACGAGTGGGTTGCTCTAGTGGTAAGCACCATCCACTTCCAACCAAGAGGTTGTGAGTTCGAATCACCCCAAGATCAAGGTGGGGAGTTCTTGGAGGGAGGGAGCCGAGAGTCTATCAGAAACAGCCTCTCTACCCCAGGGTAGGAGTAAGGTCTGTGTACACACTGCCCTCCCCAGACCCCACTAGTGGGATTATACTGGGTTATTGTTGTTGTTGTTCTGCTATAACGGGATTATTCTTTGTATAAGCTTCCGGCGAAATCGAAATAATATTTATATGTCATGCAATACTTGCAAATATCATATCAAGAGGCATGAAATTGTTAGCAATAATAGCAAGTGGTGTATCAACAATAATTTTATTGTGAGACCACCCACTTTAGATTAGATATACCTCTTCAAACAATTTAAATAAATATCACAAATATATCAAAGCAGAGCAATGGTGTTAAATTTATAAGGAAAGCATAATATGGGATGGAGCACTTATGCCTAAATGTCAAATGAACAAAATAATTGCCCGGAGTTCTAGAGATATATTGGATATTAATGAACCGGTTGGTGAAAAATTAATAGTTTGGGAGGTAATTTTTGTCAAGTACTACCAGTAGTTTCAAAATTGACAAAAGCAGAGACTGTAAAAGCTAGCTTGCCAAAGTTATAATTCTGGCCTCAAATGAAAAAGATTTAACTCACAAGAAATATAAAGTAAGAACAGATCCAGCATTCAGTGCCTTCTTGCTTCGTGTCGAAAACGAAGAAGAGCATCCAATAAAAGATGATTTGGTTCTTCCTGAATACTTGGTTATCAATCCCAATGGTAATAGTAGTGCATTTAATAAAAGAAATATTTCTATCATTAGATTAAAACGCAATTTGTGCAAATCGCATGATAGAATTAAAAAGATATCTTAGCTGGCAAAAATAAAAATGTTGTTCAACTAAATAAAAGGTTTATTGCAAAATTTTATAGTAAAAATAAAATATTTTTCTATTTTTGACTCAGCAGAAAATGATACCAATAATTACTATCAAGAAGAATACTTAAATACTTTAATACCAAATGACCTTCTACCATACATGTTTGTTGTCAAGTTTATTATTTTTTACATATGTTAGTGTCACCGTATATATAATAGACTAGTTAAAATTTATCTTCCATTGTATATAGGTTGATTTTGAAGAAACATATGCCCGTCATGCTACTGAAAAACTTAAATATGCCAAATAGCTTATGTAATAACACACAGGTGGTATATAGAAATTTTGATAATAACGTCATACATGCAAAAATTATGATACTGGTCAATGTGCTTCTAAGTATATTCTTATCCCTGATTCAACTTTCGTCTTTCGAAACTAATGAATATCCTTTTAAATTTGTGTGAAAATAAATTTTAGTATTTTTATGTTTTGCAAATATAATAAATAAAGAACAAGGACAAACATCTTAAATATTGGACTATATTTACCGCAGTATGTTTTCTTGCACGAACAACTGTATGTTGCACTTTCAAGAGGGATATCAAGATCGACAACAAGAGTTATGGTTAAGACAGAGCAACCAACGCATTAGGAGGAAATATACACAAAAAAGTATTGTCCATAAAAAATGGTTCGTTAAGATATCATCACATTAAATACTTTTAAACTATAATACATAATTATCTAACTCACATGACAAAATTAATCATTTTGTCTAAGTTTTGATGATGTCCTTTTATTTTAAATTCATGTATTATGCTAATGTAATAATATTTTTCGGCATTTAGATGATTGTTGTATTATTATACATAAAATTTGACATTAATTAAATTTTATTGTTCATTCATATAAATAAATGTTTAAATCATCACGTATCATTATTAACGTGCAACGCACGTTTATAGATACTAGTATACCTTAAATATATATTCCTTCTTTTCACAAAACATAAGTATTTCATTTTTTCAAAATATACAAATATATAATTTTGCTAGTTATATTGTTTAAAAAAGTCCATGTATGAAAAGTAAAAACTTTGTTACGGAATAAATTAGTTTCCAACGAAAACAGGAAAAGATATTACCATTTAAATATGTTAGGGAATATTGGTTTCAAGAGAAAATATAGAAAACGATATTAAAAAGTAATAAGACCGTTTTTACTAGCATCTTAATTCTCGCTGGAAATATTTACTATCATAGTTGAATTGAACGGAATCTGCTATATATAAATATATTTTACTATCATATTTGTTAAATATTAACTGATGTCAACCTTTTGTATTATCTCTTTTACTGTTTGCTAGTAATAAACATCTCGCCTAAAATATTATGAAAAACGTGGGCAAACAGTCACTTTTTATATTACTAATGAAGATTTAACCATCATTTTAAAAGTAATTAAAATTTAGCCACTTTATAATAAGTTGGATAAAAATACCTTTAAATTAAACATTGAAAACACATGCTTCTCTTAGCAGCTTCCATAACTGTAACACCAAATAGCATAAACCCAAGGGATATCAAGAGAAGCTAGAAAAATAAGAATGTAGAAAAGAAACAAGAAGAAGTAACTGAAACCTTAAAACTAAGAAATTGCTTTATAGGTAAGGAGGAATAAACAAAGAGTAGATGTTAAACCAAGATCCTAAACTAAAAATTTTGTTAATGGGCAACGAGAAAGAAAGCACAATGATAAAAGAGCAAAACCCAAATTGTAAAGCAGAGAAATTACTAATATACAGCTAAATCAGCTATACAAATGGGTGAAATTTAAAGAGAAGGCAGTAGCACCATAGCGTAGGAGCAGAATTAAAACAGGACAACTGCTAAACTAAATTGCTGCGAATTTTACTCAATTATGTTACAACATTACGTACGTTGGCTGTGTTAAATAATGGAGTTTGTGGTTCTAGAAATGATAGAATCATGCAGTTCGTGTGGTTCTACAATTGAGAACTCAAGGATAATGTTATGGAGTCGTGGTTCTACAACTGAGAACTCAAGGATAGGGTGATAGAGTTTATGATTCTACAATTGAAAAATCAAGCATAGGGTCATGGAGTTTGTGGTTCTACAAGTGAGAACTAAAGAATAGTGTCATGGAGTTCATGGTTCTACAAGTGAGAACTTAAGTATAGATTCATGAAGTTCGAATTTCTTTCCTTGATTTCACTTTTGGTAATTTAATTTTGACATTTTGTTTCGATATATTTTCAATTATTTAGCAAAAAATATTATAAACCCACCTTACTTGTGAACGTAAGCACATAACTTTCGAACCAAACATCACCAAAATATTTACACAGGAAACAAAAGAGTTTAATGAATACCTGTATGAGAAGGGCTATTGCAAGATTGAATGACTGCCTCTTTAGTTACTTATTGCATTAAAAATTTAAAACAAAACCTAGGAAGAATCATTATAACGACAAGATACACCAATTTGATTAATGATAATATTTCTATCTTTTCAACACAAAAATAACCGGAACAATGACTATTTAAAGGAACTTTTACATATTTATACTACACTAGTTTTAGTGTACGCGCTTTGCTCGTGTTTCCCATCTTAATGAGTAATATTGATTAAAAAAGTTACATAAATATTATTCAAAAATTATGTTTAAATTATAAAATAAAAATGAAAGCTCCTAAGATTGATGATTATTGATCCTATATAATTAACTTAATAAACGAATTTTTTTTGTCTTAAATTCACTTCAAACTTTGCTCTACTGTCATAATTTATTAGTTCAATTTCACATGTTACCATGTTTAATTTCTTTTTAGTTTCGGCAAGAACACATAGCCCTTAAAGATTTGAGAGTTTTTATGAAGATATGTTTGAAAAGTTATTCTCAAAGTCATTCGAAAAGACACAAATAAAGTTAATTAGCTATACTTTTATTATGATTCTTCAAAAACAATTTAAATAACACAATAGATTAATTGTTGTAACGAACCGGCCGGTCGTTTTGAGTATTACATCCTCGTTCCCCCATTTACTGCTCAATTTATGCTTTACAGTTATTGTATGACTTGCCGGGATAATTGGTTCGGGTCCGGTGAGGTTTGAAATGAATTGAGACACTTAGTCTCCAAGATGAAACTTAAGTTGAAAAGATTAACCGGATGTTGACTTATGTGTAAACGACCCCGGAATAGAGTTTTGATGATTCCAATAGCTCCGTATGGTGATATTGGACTTAGGAGCGTGTCCGAAAAATTATTTGGAAGTCCGTAGTTAAATTAGGCTTGAAATGGATAAAATAGAAATTTAAGCTTGGAAGTTTGACTGGGGAGTTGACCTTTTGATATCGGGGTCGGAATTCGATTCTGAAAATTTGAATAGGTCCGTTATGTAGTTTATGACTTGTGTGCAAAATTTGAGGTCAATCGGACTTGATTTGATAGGCTTCGGCATCGAATGTAGAAGTTGAAAATTCTTAGTTTCATTATGCTTGAATTGGGGTATGATTTGTGGTTTTTAGCGTTTTTTGATATGATTTGAGGCCTCGACTAAGTTCTTATAATGTTTCAGGACTTGTTGGTATATTTGGTTGAGATCCCGGGGGCCTCAGGTGAGTTTCAGATGACTAACTGATTAAATTCTGACTTAAGGAAATGCTGAAATGTGTTTGTTGCTGGTGTCTTCGCACCTGCGCATGAGGGACCGCAGGTGCGAGCTCGCGGAAGCGAGCATGGTTGCGCAAAAGAGGAATTGGCTTGGCAAGGGCAGGGGACGCAGGTGCGCACGTAGGATCGCAGAAGCAGACTCGCACCTGCGACGACTTGATCGCAGAAGCGGAAGTGAGAGAGGAGGGGCCTCATCGCATAAGCGACTTGGGTTCCGCAAATGCGAGGCCACAGAAGCGGACCTCTTGTCCGCAGAAGCGAAATAAGCCGCAGAAGCGGCAGCTTCGACGCAGAATCGGGAACCGCAGATGCGAACACCCCTGGACAGAATAAAATCAGAGGGGTTGCAGGATTTTGGCATTTTGGGACATTTCCAACACGAGTTGAGGCGATGTTTTAGAGAGAATTCACGGGAAAACTTGAGTTAAATCACTTATGACCACTGTTAGTCAATAATATTGGAATATCATTGAGTATTTCGACTAGATTACGTATTTTTGAGGTGAAATTGGAGGATTTGGGCCTAGGGATTTTGAAAATGAGATTTGGGGATTTTAAGGTCGAGTTGTTGTCGGAATTTGGTAAATTTGATATGGTTGGTCTCGTGGTTGAATGGGAGTTCATATTTTGTAATTGCTGTCGGGTTCCGAGATGCGGGCCCTACTGGCAATATTTGAGTGTAATTTCAAATGTTTTGGGAAACAATTAGTATTTTGATATGGAATTAATTCTTATAAGTTGTGTGGACTGAACTAAATTAATTGTGCCTAAATTCGAGCTTTTCAGAAGTCGATACACGCAGAATAAAATTTCTGGAGTATTTCTTAGCTTGCTCGACATTGGATTCGGCTTGTTCGAGGTAAGTAACTCTTCTAATCTTAGAGCTGAGGGTATGAACCCTGGCTATACGTGTTATGTGTTTGGTGTTGAGGTGATGCACATGCTAGGTGACGAGCATGTGGGCGTGCACCGTGTGAACTGTGACTCCATTATTTCTGTAGTACTGTATAGTTACCTGGACTTATCTGCGATCATGAAATCTCTACGTACTAGAGTTATCGAGCTGTGATTCATGTTAGAAACCATGTCTAGGTTACATGCTTATTCTGTTGGGACCTACTGAAGTAATTACTGCTGTTGAGTTATTTGATTACACTGCAATGCCATACTCAGTCATATTCATTCATTGCATATCATATCTCAGTCTCTGTTACTAGCTTTTGATATATCATATCGTCATTTTGTGCTAGTTATGTCATTGTGAGCCCGAGAGACTGATGAGGTTGATGACTGAGTGAGGCCGAGGGCCTGATTTTGAGATATTGATACTATAGCACGTGAGTTGTCCGTGCAGATTTTAGCGCTTGTGCTGAAGGAGCTCCTCCGGAATCTGCACATACCCCTAGTGAGCGCGGTTGATTTATATTGAGGGATGGATCTTCCCTAGACATGGATCTTGTCCGAAGCATTTATACCTGGGGATGGATCTTCCCCACGGGCTGGATTGGCCCTACTCGGTACTGTGTGACTGGTGGTCATTTGATGTATATATTCCGGGATAGATCTTCCATGGGCCAGATTGGCCATATATAGTACTGAGTGATTGAGCATGATGAGTGAAAAGTGTAAGATACTGAGATTGAATACTCTGAGAGTTTGAGTACATGAGTTTGTCTTTGAGATACGTTGCATTGACATGTGCACGTGACATACATGCATAGAGATGTATTTTCCTCATGCGGTACGATATCACATCATTCATGACTTCTCACACGTGTTGACATATTGGCATAGAAATGTATTTTACACTTGCTATCTGGAAAGAAAAATAGAGCATCTTATCTATGGTTGAAAGGATATTTTTGGAAACAATTACTATTTTCAAACTTACTCATATTTTTGGCAACTTCGGTAAATGACTTGGGTTTTCACTGATATACTTGAAAGGCAGAACTATTTTTCAGAAATCATGATTAAGCTGAGTATTCTATCTCTGAGTTACTTCTTTTATTCCTTGCTTTACGTTGTTATGGACTGCTGTTGGCTAATGGTGTTGGACCCGACCTTTGTTTCAGCTCGTCACTATTTTTAACCTAAGGTTAGGTTTGTTACTTATTGAGTACATGAAGTCGGTTGTACTCATACTACACTTCTGCACCTTGTATGCAGATGTTGGTTGCTGATGTTGCTGCGATCGACGTGAGCTGGAATTGAAGACGTACATGCGTTTCGGTGGTAGCTGCCTCTTGTTCATGGTAGCCTTAGATTCATAAAAATCTGTTTATGTACATGTCAAACAGATGATGTATTTATTTCATACCAACTTTGTAAATTCTAATCTTAGAAGCTCATGATTTATACTACCAGTCCTTGGAAAATGTATAAGATTTAGATATTTCTTTTACTTAATTGTCTTGTTAAATTTTATTGGAATTGGATAGTTGATAACTGGCTTACCTAGCAAGTTGGATTTGGTGCCATCACGACTAGTTGGATTTTGGGTCGTGACAAGGTGGTATCAGAGCTCTAGGTTCATAGGTTTTACAAGTCATGAGCAAGTGTCTAGTAGAGTCTTGTGGATCGGTATGATGACGTCCATACTTATCTTCGAGAGGCTACAAGGCATTTAGGATAATTTCCCATCTTGCTTTCCGTGTCGTGCGAAATTGATTCAGCTTGAAACATAACTCTTTGAATTCCTTCCACACATTCGTATGCGCACATGAGCGCTCGGTATCAACTGTGTGTCGGTGGCTTGTGATTCCATCGATGAAGTGCGAGATGTGATTTCTGTGTGCTGATGATGGGCCATTCTGGAGGACTTGAGGCCGGGTTATGACTGTGGCTTGAGCACGGGGATTTCGGTTATGTGAGCACGTGCTTTTGGACTTATAAGTCCGGTAATATCCCTACGAGTGGAATTTGTGGCTCGATGAGTGGTGGAATGGCTTTGTGATGAGTATGATGTGACTGCGGAATGTGTTAAGACGATTTGAATATGATAAGAAGTGTTTCCTTGAAATGTAAAGGAGGGGCCATTGGGTGCTTGACTTTCGTTTTGATGTGACGTACAGTCTCGAGTATGAATGTTTCGAAGGATCTATAACGTTGTTAAATTTTGGGACAAATTAAATTCTCATGTCTTGTTAATGAGTTTAGACTCAGATAGACTAAGTGATTGCATAGTAATTGGGACTGTGAAAGGGTATTAGAAGATACCAATTTGAGGCTAAGTAGGTGGGTTATCCCCTGTGGAGTAATCTACGTAGGTGTGCTCCTTATAATGTAAGTGGAAAGTTTCTTATCTACCAGCGGGGTATGTGTTGAGAGTTGAATTTGAATCCGGTTGAGAAAGTTGACTTGACTGTCAAGAGAATAAATGCGAGTTTAACGGATGATTGAGGTATCTTATGGTTGGTGTTGCATGAGCTTAAGAATAATTTTCATTGAACTGACTACGGTATTATGGCAGTAATAGAGTATGGGTATTGTGGGTTATGGAACATTTTGTTCTATGGCTTTGAGCCAAGTGGGGGAGCCTGCATCGGACGGTTTAATTTCATGGTTATATATTAAATTTTAGTTTTGGTCTGAGGCATACTTGTGGATTATTTATGACTTGCAGAAGTTGAGATCGAGGATGACTCGAGTACTGAAATTCCTAAATACGGGCTATATTGCGCTTTATGAGTATATGAAAATCATGGGATAAGTGAGTTGTTATTTGTGAATGATGTAGTGCGCACGGAGTATGAATTTGATCAGTGGTGTTAAGGCAGGGTTACCTCTTTGAGTGTTGTTGTGCTAATGGGGCACGTGTCCTTAAGCCCGTTTGGGCAGTGCAATTTAGAATTGAGCAAAGTGGGTGACTCTTGAGAAGGTGCTAATAGATTAAAAATTGTATAAGTGGCAATTGAAAATTTTTCGGATTCGTATATCGCTAGAATCAGTTATTTACATTGGATGGTTTCGGTACTTGCGGTGATTTTGTATGACTATGGATTCTACATTTTGGTATAAGAAAGGGAAGAGGAACAATTTTAAATTCACATAAGGTATTTTCAGAGTGGGCGTTTCGATTGTGGTACTTATGAGGGTGCTTAAGAAGAATACAGTAACTTACGGGCCTTAGGGAGATGAGATTTTATGTTAGTATGTCTTGTAGTGAGCTTTGGGTAAGGATCGTAGTGTTCTGACAAGGAGAAGTGTCAGCTTGGGGGTAATTCAGAAGAAACTCGGAGAAAATAGGACAACTGGATAGTAGGCTACTAGACAAGTATGGTAATGGTATGCTCGATTCTTGTAGGTAATTAGATGTGATGTGTTGTGCGGGGTTAAGATTTAGATGTACAAGATGGCAGTTCAGTATTGAAGGGAAGGTCGCAAAGTTTGGGCAGAATGGTCAGTTTCAGTTATTTAGACAAATGTTATAATTGCTCGGTAATTCCGGAGAAGGGTGCGCATTTCAGAAGGGGCATTGTGTTTTGACTTACGGATATTCATCGGTATTGCAGTACTCATATGGTTGATAGACTGTTGATATTCAAATTAATGCTATATGGCACGAAAGAATTATGGAAGTATTCCTCGTGGGATGATCGTGCATGAAAGATGTGTTAGTCATTCGAATGCTAGAATTATGATCAGTTATGATGATTCATGTGTCCTATAAATTTGGAAATTGGGAGTTCTCAGAAGCATATTGTTTCAGGGTTGCGACCTGTTTGAGATGAGTATTTTATTTAAACTCAGTGGAGGCATTAGTTGTGTTGATTATATGTGATAGCTACGCGATATGAGTGTGCATATAGGTGAGGTTTGAGCCCATGTGCGGGCATCGGGGCAAGTATTCATACTCGGAAGAATGCTTAGGCTATGATATGCCTAGAGTTGACTGTTAAGCATAAAGTTATAACGTTTCTCATATTCGTACCTTTGTGGAGAACTATCTGGGCTGTACTTGAGGTTATAAAGAGGCTAATTCCCCGAGAAAGCTTGGTAGTTACTATTTCTGCGTTAACTTGCTAATTTGAGTTGTGATAGCAGACTTTGCACATGCCTACACTATGGCGTGTTATTTATACCAGTCCAGGAGCATGAGAATCTTATTTCATTATCACATACATGTGTACTTGTTTAATTGCTCCTGTATGATATGTTGGGTACTGGAGGCTTGTGACCATGCCGCGCGATTGATGTTAATATGAGCTCTAGAAGAGATGGTTACCATTGTTAGATTTGTGTGTCTTGGTTATACTATATATGATGATATTATAGCATTGCAGTTGTGGTGGTGCTTGTTGAACTTGCAATACGGTTCTCTTCTTTGAGACATTTTCCATGTTTTTTGGTACCCGAATTTCGCAGTTGTGGCTTGAGTTATATTGGTGTAGCGTGTCTGTGAGATAGTTGTGTTTAATAATATGTGGTCATTGGACCCTGAATGGGTACTATCAGGTTTGATTACAGTATATTTGGGAGGATGACATTGAAAGTCGGCTTAGAAAGTGATTATGGTTCTGGTTGGGGCGAGAGAGCTCCATGACTTGTTGATCTGATAAGGGGTTATGAGATTCCGCGTGTTTTGTTAATTATCAGTAGTGTACGAAGGTTTTGGAATGAGTTTTGGCTTGATATGGGGTTTAATACTAGTACCAAGTTAGTTTGGAGTAGTTACTGTGATCAGGAATGGCACTGCGAGCATGTGAGTTGCGTAGTATGTTATGTGATTATATCTGGGGTTATGGTTATGGCTTGATACAACTTGTTCAGACTCATACAGTGTGTAGATGTAAGATTCGTGTCTTGAAAAGAAATTCTGAATGTTGGAAATTGAATTCCAAGGCTTATGGGCTAAGGTTAAATTAATGACTTTCAATTATGTTGTGTTGTCAGGACTATATGGAATAGGGTGGCGTGGGATCACCCCCGGGTACGTGCGTGGTAAGATGGAATAGTGATTTGATGGCTTGGAAACAACCCTTGGAACGTTCGAGGGCGAACGTATGTTTAAGTAGGGGGAGAATATAACGACTCGGCCGGACGTTTTATTATATCCCCGTTCCCCCATTTACTGCTCAATTTATGCTTTACAGTTGTTGTATGACTTGCCGAGGTAATTGGTTCGGGTCCGGTGTGTCACGACCCCAAATTCGCTTCGTAGGAGGTCATGATGACACCTAGTCTCTAAGCCAAGTTAAGCCTATCAATGCGGAATAATAATAGATATCTGAAATATATAAACTAAAATTCAAATAATTACAACTCCCAAAACCCGGTAGAAATAAGTCACAAGCTTCTAAGAATTTATTCTCTATATCTCTATACATCAGAGTCTAAAGCAAACAAGGAAGACAACATAGTAAGATAGAAGGGGACTCCGGAGTCTGCGGACGCTGGCATCATACCTCGAAGTCTCCTCGTACAGCTAGTTTACCGGTGCCTGGTCTGATAAGATGTACCTGGATCTGCACAGAATGACGTGCAGAAGCGTAATATGAGTACACCACAGCGGTACCCAGTAAGTGCCAAGCCTAACCTCGGTAGAGTAGTGACGAGGCCGGGTCAGGCCCTAATAATTAATGGCATGGTAAAACGTGTAACAATATAATAAAATAATATGACAATGGAAATGAGTCAAGTAGTATGTCATCATTTAATTACACCAAATAATGAAAATTAATACCTCGTGAAAACAAAATAGAATTTACACCAAATAATGGAAATTTATACCTCGTGGAAACAAAATAGAATTTTTTCAACTTTAAGCAAATCACAACAACAATCAAAGGCGACTGCGGCCATAAATCAATATCAACAAAGGCACTTCCGAGGTACCGCCTCGTAGTCCCAAATCATAAATAAATTCACAATATGTCATTTCTTTATATCACCGCGGGAGCCTTAGCAATTTATTTTAAAGAAAATATTTTTTTCTCGAAATAGCATCCCGCGTTTTAGCCATCCTTATCACACCGCATGACTTATAGTAGTTTCCCCTACTAGCCACCATATCAAGCCATCCTTATCTCACCGCATGCGTTTCAACACCCAAATCTTATACCACCGCATGCGTATCAATATCAGAATATATCATAATTTGTACCTCAAGTGCCCAAATATTTTAATTTGCCAAAATAAATTAACAACAATATTTTTTTCTATAATAAAGAGCCCACGGCTCATGCCAAAATAATTCAACAAAATAATATTTCACAATTTTAATACGTTGCTTCAATTCCAAATTTAAAATGTCAAATAATTCATATTAATAATATTTAATTTATAGAAAATCAACCATCAAATAATGCACCGAATAAAAGAAACCAAGTTTTAATTAAACAGGTAAAAAAATTAGCAGGAAAAGGTCAAGCAAATTCAAAGTATAAACATTAAAATCAATGATGAAGAATATAACAAGGTAAAATTATTTAATTGATATGCAACAACGATCTACACAATTTAAAGACATAATCTTTCACATTTAGCCGGTGTACACACTCGTCACCTCGTGTATACGACTTTCAACACATTTCAATTTATCACTTCAATGCCAATCCTAGGGGAAATTTCTTCCACACAAGGTTAGACAAGTTACTTACCTTGACTTGCTCCAATTTAACTAAGTAGTATGCCTTTTCCTCGATTTTACGACTCCGATCGACTCGTATCTAGTCATAATTAATTCGATACAGTCAACAAAAATTATAGGAATCAATTTCATAAGAAATACTACATTTTTCAATAAAATCCGAAATTAGTTCAAAATTCGCCCGTGGGGCCCACGTCTCGGAATCCGGAGAAAGTTACGAAATGTGAACGCTCATTCAACCACGAGTCTAACCATACCAAAATGACTAAATTCCAATAACAATTCGACCCTCAAATCCTTAATTCTATCCAAGAGAGTTTTCAATTTATTTCCAACTTAAATCACCAATTAAATGTTAAAAACAGTGATAGATTCGGGTAATCTAACCAAGATTGAGTTAAGAACACTTACCCCAATGATTAAACAGTCTCTCTAGTGATTTCTTCTATGCGATCGCGGCCAAAGGCACGCGATCGCGAAGAACAAAATAAGGTTGCCCAGAATTAAGCTTATGCGATTGCGGATAACTCCACTTGATCGTGAAACACAACCTTCCTAGGCCTACGCGATTGTATACTCATCCACGTGATCGCAAAGGGTTAAGCGCGTGGACATGTTCTGCTTCGTTTCCTCTTCGCGATCGCGGTCTTAGCCACGCATTTGCATAACACAGTCTGCCAAACCTACGTGATCGCGGACTTGCCCACGCGATCGTATAGAACAAAATTTCAGCTGCCCAATTAACCCTACACGATCGCATATCTTCTGATGCGATCGCGTAGAAGGAAACCAGAACCTGCAGAAACCAGAACTTCAGTTATCAAGTCAAGTCCAAAAATGATCTGTTAGACATCCGAAGCTCACCAGAGTTCCTAGGGACCTCGACCAAATATACCAACAAGTCCTAATACATCATACGAACTTAGTCGAGTCTTCAAATCACATTCAACAACACTAAAACACGAATCACACATAGATTCAAGCCTAATAAACTTTGAAACTTTCAAATTCTATAAACGACGTCGGAACCTATCAAATCAAGTCCGATTGACCTCAAATTTTGCACGCAAGTCATAAATTCCATAACGGAACTATGAAAATTTTCGAAACTGGATTCTGACCCCGATATCAAAAAGTCAACTCCCCGGTCAAACTTCCAAGCTTAAATTCCTATTTTAGCCATTTCAAGCATAATTTAACTACGGACTTCCAAATAAAATTCCGAACACGCTCCTAAGTCCAAAATCACCATACGGAGCTGTTGGAATCGCCAAAATTCTATTCCGGGGTCATATTCTCAAAATGTTGACCAAAGTCAAACTTAGCATTTTAAGGCCAACCTAAGGAACCAAGTGTTCCGATTTCAACCCGAACACTTCCAAATCCCGAACCAACCATCCCCGCAAGTCATAAAGTTATAAAAGAACATATGAGGAGTTTTACTTAAGGGAACGGGGTTCTAAAAGTCAAAATGACTTGTTGGGTCATTACATTCTCCTACTCTTAAACAAACGTTTGTCCTCGAACGGGTTTAGAATTATACCTGGAGTGGTGAAAAGATGAGGATAACAGCTGCGCATCTCATGCTCGGTCTCCCAAGTCGCCTCCTCGACCAGATGACCCCTCAACTAAACCTTCACGGAAGCAATGTTTTTTGACCTCAGCTTTCGAACCTGCTTGTCCAAAATAACCACTGGTTCCTCAACATAAGATAGATCCTTGTCCAACTAAACTGAACTGAAGTCTAACACATGAGACGGATCACTGTGATACTTTCGGAGCATAGAAACATGAAATACCGGATGAACTGCAAAGAGACTAGGTGGTAGTGCAAGTCTGTAAGTCACCTCTCCAACTCTTTCAAGAATCTCAAAAGGCCCAATATACCTAGGGATCAACTTGTTGTTCTTCCCGAACCTCATCACACCCTTCATACGCGAAACTCGGAGCAAGACCCGCTCACCAACCATGAATGCAACATCACGAACCTTCCGATCTGCATAACTCTTCTGTCTAGATTGGGCTGTACGAAGTCGATCGTGAATCAATTTAACCTTTTCCAAGGCATCCTGAACCAAGTTTGTACCCAATAGTCTAGTTTCACCCAGTTCGAACCAACCCACTAGAGACCGGCACCGCCTACCATACAAGGCCTCATACGAAGCCATTTGAATGCTCGACTGATAACTATTGTTGTAAGAAAACTCCTAAAGTGGTAAGAACTGATCCCAAGCACCCCCAAAATCTATCACACACGCTCAAAGCATATCCTCCAATATCTGAATGGTGTGTTCGGACTGCCCGTCTGTTTGAGGGTGAAATGCTGTACTCAACTCTACTCGAGTACCCAACTCACATTGTACTGCCCTCCAGAACCGTAATGTAAATTGTGTACCCCGGTCAGAGATGATAGATACCGGTACGCCGTGAAGTCTGGCAATCTCGCGAATATGGATTCGAGCAAACTGCTCCGAAGAGTAGGTAGTCATCACAGGAACGAAATGAGCTAACTTGGTCAACCTATCCACAATCACCCAAACTACATCAAACTTCCTCTGAGTACGTGAGAGACCAACAACGAAATCCATAGTGATCCGCTCCCATTTCCATTATGGAATCTCTGACTTCTGAAGTAATCCACCCGGTCTCTGATGCTTATATTTCACCTGTTGTCAATTTAGGCACCGAGCAACATACTCCACTATGTCTTTCTTCATCCACCTCCACCAATAGTGCTATCTCAAGTCCTGATACATCTTTGCACCACCCAGATGAATGGAGTACCGCGAACTGTGAGCCTCCTGGACAATCAACTCACGCAAACCATCTACATTAGGCACACATAGCCTGCCCTGCATCCGTAATACATCGTCATCTCCAATAGTGACTTCCTTGGCATCACCATGTTGAACTGTATCCTTAAGGACAAGTAGATGAGGGTCATCATACTGACGCTCCCTGATACGATCATAAAGAGAAGACTGAGAAACCACACAAGCCAAAACTCGGCTCGGCTTAGAAATATCCAACCTGACAAACTGGTTGGCCAAGGCCTGAGCATCCAAGGCTAAAGACCTCTCTGCTACCGATAAATATGCTAAGCTGCCCAAACTCTCCGCCTTACGACTCAAGGCATCGACCACTATATTGGCCTTCTCAGGATGATAGAGAATGGTGATATCATTATCCTTAAGCAACTCCAACCATCTCCGCTGCCGCAAATTAAGATCCTTCTATTTAAACAGATGCTGTAGACTCCGGTGATCGGTGTAGACCTCACAATGGACACCATATAAGTAATGCCGCCAAATCTTCAAGGCATGAACAATAGCTGCTAACTCAAGGTCGTGGATCGGATAATTCTTCTCATGTACCTTTAACTGTCTGGATGCGTAGGCAATCACCCTACCGTCTTGCATCAACACTGCATCGATACCAATACGCGACGTGTCACAATACACAGTATTAAACCCTGAACTTGTAGGTAATACCAATACTGGGGCTGTAGTCAAAGCTATCTTGAGCTTTTGGAAGCTCTCCTCACATTCCTCGGTCCACCTGAACGGAGCACCCTTCTGGGTTAATTTGATCATAGATGCAGAAATAGAAGAGAAACCCTCTACAAATCGGCGATAATACCCTGCCAAACCAAGGAAACCCAGGATTTCCGTAGCTGAGGACGGTCTGGACCAACTCTACACTGCTTCAATCTTCTTCGGATCTACCTTGTCCCCTCACACGAAACTATATGGCCCAAAAATCACACTGAATCAAGCCAGAATTCACACATTGAAAATTTTACATATAACTTCTTTTCTCTCAAAGTCTGAAGTACAGTCCTCAGGTGTTGTTCATGAGAATACACCAGAATGTCGTCAATAAACACAATGACGAAAGAATCAAGATAGGGCTGAAATACACAATTCATTAAGTGCATAAATGTTGTTGGGGCATTGGTCAGCCCAAAAGACATCACAAGGAACTCGTAATGACCGTACCGAGTCCTGAAAGCAGTCTTCGGGATATCTGGCTCCCGAATCTTCAACTGATGATAGCCTGAACGCAAGTCAAGTTTAGAGAATACCCTGGCACTTTGAAGCTTATCAAATAGGTCATCAATACGTGGCAATGGATACATGTTCTTCACTGTAACCTTGTTCAGCTGGCGGTAATCAATACACATCCGCATAGAACCATCCTTCTTCTTTACAAATAAGATAGGAGCACCTCAAGGCAATACACTGGGCCGAATGAAGCCCTTATCCAATAATTCCTGTAATTGCCCTTTTGATTCTTTCAACTCTACTGGGCCATATGATATGGTGGAATAGAAATGAGCTGAGTGTCCGATAACAAATCAATACCAAAATCAATATCCCTGTCGGGTGGCATACCCGAGAGATCCGCTGGAAATACATCAGGAAAATCCCTTATTATAGGAACTGACTCCACAGTAGGAGTCTCAATACTAACATCTCTCACATAGGCCAGATACGCATCACACCCCTTCTCAACCATTCGTTGAGCTTTAAGAAATGAAACAATCCTGCTAGGAACATGATCCGGGTTACCTCTCCACTCTAGCTGTGGTAGACCTGGTATAGACAACGTCACTGTCTTGGCGTAACAATCAAGAATAGTATGATAGGGTAACAACAGTCCATACCCAAAATAATATCGAAATCCACCATACTGAGCAATAATAAATCAGCTCTAGTCTCAAAACTACTGATACAAATTAAACACGACCGATGCACACGGTCCACAATAATAGATTCATCCACGGGTGTAAATACTTAAATAGAAGAACTCAAGGAATCACGTGATACGCCCAAATACGGGGCAAAATAAGATGACACATAAGAATAAGTGGAGCCTGGATCAAATAAGACTGATGCATCTCTATGACAGATCGGAATAATAACTGTGATAGAAAAATGGGATGCAACGGCCTCTGTCCTAGCAGGAAGGGCATAATATCTGGCCTGGCCTCCCCCTCTAGGGCGATCTCTACCTGTACGACTTCTACCTCTAGCTTGGCTGTGCAGGTAGAGTGGCAACTGGTGCGGTAAACATGGCCTGAGAAGCCTGAGGGCCCTGTGGAATAGGTGGGGCCTGAGAAATCTGCAGAGGTGCACCTCTCCTAAATCTGGGGCAATCCCTCACTATATGACGAGTGTCACCACACTCAAAATAAGCCCTCGGAGGACGTGGCTGCTGGGACTGGCTCGGGCCTGATCGACTAGACTGTCCGCTGAAAGCACCCCGTACAGGAGGTACAGTAGACACTGCATTGCATAATATGGAACCTGAGGTCTGGGAGTAGCCGGAACACCACTAGAAGCTGGAAGTGCTAAATGAATTGGACGGCTAACATAGCCTCTACCATGACGGGGTGCAACTGGGGCACGAGAATTATTATATGTGCCAGAATCTCGGGGTCTCTTAGTTTCCCTCTCTTCCCTCTCTCGAGTCCACATACTTTCCAATCTCCTAGCAATTGACACTACCTGTTGGTATATGGTGTCCATATCTAGCTCTCGGGCCATACTGAATCTGATACTAGGGTGGAGACCCTCAATAAATCTGCGAACCTGCTCTCGAACAGTAGCAACTAAGGTCGGTGCATGCCTAGCCAACTCACTAAATCAGACCGCATATTCTGACACGATCATAGAACCCTGGCGCAGCTACTCAAACTCTGCGCGCCATGCATCTCTAAGACTCTGAGGAACATACTCCCTTAAGAATATATCTGAAAATTATGTCCAAGTGAATGAAGATGCCTCAGCAGGACTATCCAACTCATATGCCCGCCACCACTGGTAAGCTGCTCCTCTAAACTAGAATGCCGTGAAAAAAACCCCACTGGAATCCACAATACCCATAGTACGAAGGATACGGTGACATTCTTCCAGAAAACCCTGAGCATTCTCTGAAGCTAAACCGCTGAAAGTGGGAGGGTGGTACTTTTTGTACCTCTCGAGCCTGAGCTGCTCCCCTTCTGAAGCTGCTGTCCTAATCTCAGGCCGAACTGGGGCCACTGGTTACACTGGTATAATCTCTGGGACATGGTCAACTTGGGCCCGTGGCTATGGAGTACGGGTGGCGGGAGTCTGTGCTCCTTCCCCAGCCTGAGATGTGGCAGGAGCAAATGGAATTAACCCTGCCTGAGCTAGAGTGCAAAACATGCTCAAACAACTGGGCAAGAGTCTCCTGAAGTGCATGAGTAGTAACAGGCGTCTCAGGTGCCTGCTCTCCAAGTAGAGCTACTGGTGGCTCTGGTGCAGCAGCTCGTGCAAGTGTTCTGGCTGCACCATGTGGTCTTCCTCGGCCTCTGGCTCGGCTTCTACCTCGATCCCGGCCTCTTGCGACTCCAACAGGGGGCGCGGGTGTCTGATCATCGGATCTAGTTGTGCGTGTCCTCACCATCTGTGAGAGAATAGAAAGGTAATGGTTTAGAACTTTGAATTCAACAATTGCGCACGATATGGAATCAAAGAAGTGAATATTTTCCTAAAAGTTCCATAGCCTCCTGAAGACAAGTACAGACGTCTTTGTACCGATCCGCAAGACTCTACTAAACCTGCTTGTGACTCATAACACCTATGAACCTAGTGCTCTGATACCAACTTGTCACAACCCCAAATTCCCTCCGAAGTAAGTCGTGATGGCACCTAGTCTCTAAGACTAGGTAAGCCTATCAATGCGGAATAATAATAGATATCTGAAATATATAAACTACAATTCAAATAATTACAACTCCCAAAACTCGGTAGAAATAAGTCACAAGCTTCTAAGAATTTATTCTCCATGTCTCTATACATTAGAGTCTAAAGCAAATAAGGAAGATAACCTAGTAAGATAGAAGGGGACGCTGGAGTCTGCGGACGCTGGCATATATATACCTCGAAGTCTCCTCGTACAACTAGTTTACTGGTGCCTGGTCTGATAAGATGTACATGGATCTGCACAAAAAAGATGTGCAGAAGCGTAGTATGAGTACACCACAACGGTACCCAGTAAGTGCCAAGACTAACTTCAGTAGAGTAGTGACGAGGTCGGGTCAGGCCCTACTGGAAAATAATTAATGGCATGGTAAAATGTTTAACAATATAATAAAATAATATGACAATGAAAATGAGCCAAGTAGTATGTCACCATTTAATTACACCAAATATTTGAAATTAATAACTCGTGGAAACAAAATAGAATTTACACCAAATAATGGAAATTTATATCTCGTGGAAACAAAATAGAATTCTTTTCAACTTTAAGAAAATCACAACAAAACTCAAAGGCGGTTGCGGCCATAAATCAATATCAATAAGGGCACTCCCGAGGTACCGCCTCGTAGTCCCAAATCATAAATAAATTCACAATATCTCATTTCCTTATGTCACCGCGGGAGCATTCACAATTTATTTTAAAGAAAATAGTTTTGTCCCGAAATAGCATCCCGCGTTTTAGCCATCTTTATCACACCGCATGACTTCTAGTAGTTTTCCCTACTAGTCACGCGTATCAAGCCATCCTTATCTCACCGCATGCGTTTCAACACTCAAACCTTATACCACCGCATGTGTATCTATATCATAATATATCACAACTTACACCTCAAGTGCCCAAATATTTCAATTTGCCAAAATAAATCAACAACAATATTTGTTTCCATAATAAAGAGCCCACAGCTCATGCCAAAATAATTCAACAAAATAATATTTCAAAATTTTAATACGTTGCTTCAATTCAAAATTTAAAATGTCAAATAATTCATATTAATAATATTTAATTTAAAGAAAATCAACCATCAAATAATGCACCGAATAAAAGAAACAAAGTTTCAATTAAACAGGTAAAACAATTAGCAGGAAAATATCAAGCAAATTTAAAGTATAAACATTTAAATTAATGTTGAAGAATATAACAAGGTAAAATTATTTAATTGATATGCAACAACAATCTACACAATTTAAAGACATAATCTTTCACATTTAGCCGGTGTACACACTCGTCACCTTGTGTACACGACTTTCAACACGTTTCAATTTATCACTTCAATACCAATCCTAGGCAAAATTTCCCTCACACAAGGTTAGACAAGTCACTTACCTTGACTTGCTCCAATTTAACCAAGTAGTATGCCTTTTCCTCAATTTTTGACTCCGATCGACTCGTATCTAGTCCTAATTAATTCGATACAGTCAACAAATATTATAGGAATCAATCTCATAAGAAATACTACATTTTTTAATAAAATTCAAAATTAGCTCAAAATTCGCCTGTGGGGCCCACGTCTCGGAATCCGGCAAAAGTTACGAAATATGAATGCCCATTCAACCACTAGTCTACCCATACCAAAACGACTAAATTCTAATAACAATTCGACCCTCAAATCCTTAATTCTATCCATGAGGGTTTTCAATTTATTTTCAACTTAAATCACCAATTAAATGTTAAAAACAGTAATAGATTCGGGTAATCTAACCAAGATTGAGTTTAGAACACCACTTACCCCAATGTTTTATCTGAAAATCTCCCAAAAATTGCCTCAATCCAAGCTCCAATTCGTTAAAAATTGAAAATGGGACGAAGTCCCATTTTCAAAACTTAAACATTCTGTCTAGTAATTTCTTCTATGCGATCGTGGCCAAAAGCACGCGATCGCGAAGAACAAAATAAGGTTGCCCAGAATTAAGCTTATGCGATCGCGGATAACTCCACGCGATCGCAAAAGACAACCTTCCTAGACCTACGGGATCGCATACTCATCCACGCGATCGCGAAGAACAAAATAAGGTTGCCCAGAATTAAGCTTATGCGATCGCGGATAACTCCACGCGATCGCAAAAGACAACCTTCCTAGACCTACGGGATCGCATACTCATCCACGCGATCGCGAAGGGTTAAGCGCGTGGACAGGTTCTGCTTCGTTTCCTCTTCGCGAACGCATAGCACAAAATTTCAGCTGCCCAATTAACCCTACGCGATCACATACTTTCTCACGCGATCGCATAGAAGGAAACCAGAACCTGCAGAAACCAGAACTTCAGCTATCAAATCAAGTCCAAAAATGATCCGTTAGGCATCCGAAACTCACCCGAGCCCCACGAGACCTCAACTAAATATACCAATAAGTCCTAATACATCATATGAACTTAGTCGAGTCTTCAAATCACATCCAACAACACTAAAAACATGAATCACACAGATTCAAGCCTAATGAACTTTGAAACTTTCAATTTCTACAAACGATGCCGGAACATAACAAATCAAGTCCGATTGATCTCAAATTTTGTACGCAAGTCATAAATAACATAACGGAGCTATGAAAACTTTTGGAACTGGATTCCGACCCCGATATCAAAAAGTCAACTCCCCGGTCAAACTTCCAAGCTTAAATTCCTATTTTAGCCATTTCAAGCCTAAATTAACTATGGACTTCCAAAAACAATTCCGAACACGCTCCTAAGTCCAAAATCACCATACGGAGCTGTTGGAATCATCAAAATTCCATTTCGGGATCATTTTCTCAAAATGTTGACCAAAGTCAAACATAGCATTTTAAGGCTAACTTAAGGAACCAAGTGTTCCGATTTCAACCCGAAAACTTTCAAATCCCGAACCAATCATATTCGCAAGTTATAAATTTATAAAATCATATACGAGGAGTTTTATTTAGAGGAATGGGGTTCTAAAAGTCAAAAGACCGATTGGGCTATTACACGGTGAGGTTTTGAAATGAATTGAGACACTTAGTCTCCAAGTTGAAACTTAAGTTGAAAAGATTGACAGAATGTTGAATTATGTGTAAACGACCCCAGAATAGAGTTTTGATGATTCCAATAGCTCCATATGGTGATATTGGACTTAGGAGCATGTCCAAAAAATTATTTGGAAGTCCGTAGTTAAATTAGGCTTGAAATGGCTAAAATAGAAATTTAAGCTTGAAAGTTTGACCGGGGAGTTGACCTTTTGATATCGGGGTCAAAATCTGATTCTGAAAATTTGAATAGGTCCGTTATGTCGTTTATTACTTGTGTGCAAAATTTGAGGTCAATCGGACTTGATTTGATTGGTTTCGGCATCGAATATATAAGTTGAAAATTCTTAGTTTCATTAAGCTTGAATTGGGGTATGATTCTGGTTTTAGCATTTTTTGATGTGATTTGAGGCCTCAAATAAGTTCTTATAATATTTTAGGACTTGTTGGTATATTTGGTTGAGGTACCGGGGGCCTCGGGTGAGTTTCAGATGATTAACAGATCAAATTCGGACTTAAGGAAATGCTGGAATGTTTCTGTTGGTGGTGTCTTCGCACCTGCGCATGAGGGACCGCCGGTGCGAGCTCGCAGATGCGAGCATGGTTGCATAGAAGCGGAATTATCTTGGAAAGGGAAGGGGTCCCAGGTGCACATGCAGGACCGCAGAAGCGGACTCGCACCTGCAATGAGTTAATCGCAGAAGCGGAAGTGAGAGAGGAGGGGCCTTATCGCAGAAGCGGCTTGGGTTCCGCAAATGCGAGGCCGCAAAAGCGGACCTCTTGTCTGCATAAGTGAAATAAGCCACAGAAGCTGCAACTTCGACACAGAATTGGGAACCGCAGAAGCGTCTTAGTGAGCCGCAAATGCGAAGACCCCTGGACAGAATATAATCAGAGGGGTTGCAGGATTTTGGCATTTTTGGACATTTCCAACACGAGTTGAGGCGATTATTCGGGAGAGAATTCACGGAAAAACTTGAGGTAAGTCACTTGTGACCATCGTTAGTCAATAATATTGGAATATCATTGAGTATTTCGATTAGATTACGTCTTTTTGAGATGAAATTAGAGGATTTGGGCCTAGGGATTTGAAAATGAGATTTGGTGATTTTATGGTCGAGTTATTGTCGAAATTTGGTAAATTTGGTATGGTTGGACTCGTGGTTGAAAGAGATTTCATATTTTATAATTTTTGTTGGGTTCCGAGACGTGGGCCCTACTGGCTATTTTTGAGTGTAATTTCAGATTTTTGTGCAAAAAAATTAGTATTTTGATATGGAATTAATTCCTACAAGTTGTATGGACTGAACCAAATTAATTGTGCCTAGATTCGAGCTGTTTAGAAGTATATGAACAAAATGGAATTTCTGGAGCATTGTTTAGCTTGCTCGACATCGGATTCAGTTTGCTCGAGGTAAGTAACTCTTCTAATCTTGGAGCTGAGGGTATGAACCCTGACTATACGTGTTATGTGTTTGGTGTTGAGGTGACGCACATGCTAGGTGATGGGCATGTGGGCGTGCACCATATGAACTGTGACTCCGTTATTTTTATAGTACTGTGTTGTTACCTGGACTTATCTGTGATCATGAAATCTCTACGTGCTAGAGTTATCGAGTTGCGATTCATGTTAGAAACCATGTCTAGGCTACATGCTCATTCTGTTGGGACCAACTGAGGTCATTACTGCTGTTAAGTTATTTGATTACATTGCAATGTCATACTTAGTCATATTCATTCATTGCATATCATATCTTAGTCTCTGTTAATATTTATTGATACATCATATCATCATTTTGGGCTAGTCATGTCATTCTGAGCCCGAGAGACTGGAGAGGTTGATTACTGAGTAAGGCCGAGGGCCTGATTTTGAGATATTGATACTATAGCACGTGAGATGTCCGTGCGGATTTTAGCGCTTGGGCTGAAGGAGCCCATCCAGAGTCTGAACACACCACCAGTGAGCGCGGTTGATTTATATTGAGGGATGGATCTTGTCCGAAGCATTTATACCTGGGGATGGATCTTCTCCAAGGGCTGGATTAGCCCTACTCGGTACTGAGTGACTGATGGTCAAGTTGATGTATATATTCCGGGATGGATCTTCCCTGGGTCGGATTGGCCATATATAATACTGAGTAATTGAGCATGATGAGTGAAAATTGTAAGACCGTTATATTGAGTACTCTGAGAGTGTGAGTACATGAGTTCGTCTCTGAGATACATTGCATTGACATGTATACATGACATACATGCATAGAGATGTATTTTTCTCATGCGGTATAATATCACGTCATTCATGACTTCTCACACATGTTGACATATGGGCATAGAGATGTATTTGACACTTGCTATCTGGAAAGAAAAATAGAACATCTTATCTATGGTTGAAAGGATTTTTTTGGGAAAAATTACTGTTTTCAAACTTACTCATATTTTTGGCAACTTCGGTAAATGACTTGGAATTTCACTGATATACTTGAAAGGCAGAACTATTTCTCAGAAATCATGATTAAGCTGAGCATTCTATCTCTGAGTTACTTCTTTTATTCCTTGCTTTACGTTGTTATGGACAGTTGGCTATTGGTGTCGAACCCGACCTTTATTTCAGCTCGTCACTACTTTCAACCAAAGGTTAGGTTTGTTACTTATTGAGTACATAGGGTCGGTTGTACTTATACTACACTTCTGCACCTTGCGTGCAGATGTTGGTTGCTGATGTTGCTGTGATTGACGGGAACTAGAATTGAAGACGTACATGCGTTCCGGTGGTAGCTGCCTCTTGGTCATGGTAGCCTTAGATTCGTAAAAATCTGTTTATGTACATTTCGAACATATGATGTATTTATTTCATACCAGCTTTGTAAATTCTAATCTTAGAAGCTCATGATTTGTACTACTAGTCCTTGGGAATGTATAAGATTTAGATATTTCTTTTACTTAATTGTTTTGTTAAATTTAATTGGAATTGGATAGTTGATAACTGGCTTACCTAGCGGGTTGGGTTAGGTGCCATCACGACTAGTTGGATTTTGGGTCGTGACGATTGTACATGAATTATTTATTTTTAAGGCTTAATTGTATATGAATTAATTATTTTGTATAATTACAATAAGAATTTTAAATGCATATTTAATTCCTTTGCTTTTAAACAATTTTACATGCTTCATGTACTTTCCATGAATGTATTTTTATGTTTTCTCTCTGGTGATGATGTAATAAAATATGTTTATTAAGAAAAAAAATTAAGTTCCTTAAAATCATGAATTCTTATATTATTTAGTTAATACAACGTATGTTACAGAGTTCCTTCCATATCTTATTGACCATATTATAGAAGTTTACTAAAAAGGCATGAACGCTCGAAAAATATATGTTTATATTATATGATAGAATTATTGTTCAATAATTATCTATAGTTATTTAATACTGAAATATCTTATTAACATTGATAAATTATCTACAATGGAGTTTAAAATTGTGAGTTAATTTTATTGTATATGACGAGCCGTTTTTGTATAATGGAATCATCCACTTATTTTTCATTATATTCCTTTATTTCACCTACACCTAGGAGTGACAAAATGATTAAAAGAAAACAGTTAACCATCCATATTATTCACTAAAAATGGATTAGATAATGAACTTTTTGAAAACGGGTCAAATATAGATAAAAACCATATTATCTATTTAGAAAATGGTTAACCAATGAATAACTAATGGGTTTAACTTTTATATTTGTAAAACCTCAAATTGGGGGTTCCTCAAGTTTGGGAGACGAGGAATTCTCCCAAAAGTGATCATATTCATGAAGCCATGGATAATATGGGTAGCCATATTATCCGCCAGTTAACCCTTTTTTATCCGTATTAAATATGGGTCGGATCGGATGATTTATCCATTTGTTCATTACTCATTTTCGACTCGACCCTCCTGTTTGTCACTCCTACCTGCACCTTATAATTGTATAAAACAGGAGACTACGCACATACAATTTACAAAATAATAAAGCGTATGCAAAAGACAATTGAAAAGTTTGAACTATAATGAAGAAAAGGAACATATCTAGCCTTGAACGAAATAATTCCATATTTGCAAAGTCATAAGGAAAAATAACTTATTAATAGCATAATACGCTTCGGCATATTTTTTAAATCTCTTGTCAATAACTCTCCATAGAGATGATCACTGTAATGACCCGGCCGATCGTTTTGAGTATTACAACCCCGTTTCCCCATTTACTGCTCAATTTATGCTTTACAGTTATTTTATGACTTACCGGGTTAATTGGTTTGGGTCCGGTAAGGTTTTGAAATGAATTGGAATACATAGTTCCAAGATTTAAAGCTTAAGTTAAAATAGTGACCGGATGTCGACTTATCTGTAAACGACCCCAGAATGAAGTTTTGATGATTCTAATAGCTCTGTATGGTGATTTTGGACTTAGGAGTGTGTCCGTAAAAGGTTTTGAAAGTCCGTAGTAGAATTTGGTTTGAAATGATGAAAATTGAATTTTCAAGAAGTTTGACCGGGGAGTTGACTTTTTGTTATCGGGATTGGAATCCAGTTCTGAATATTTTCATAGCTCCGTTATGTCATTTATGACTTGTGTGCACAATTTGAAGTCAATCGGACGTGATTTGATAGGTTTCGGTATTTAATGTAGAAGTTAGAATTTTTTAGTTTCATTAAGCTTGAATTGGGGTATGATTCGTGGTTCTAGCATTGTTTGATGTAATTTGAAGTTTCGACTAATTTCGTATGATGGTTTAGGACTTGTTGGTATGATTTGACAGGTCCCGAGGGGCTTGGGTGTATTTTTGGATCATTGGTTGAGAGACTAGTAAAGTTAATAAATTTGAAAGTTTGACCATGGTCAATATCGGGTCAAGACGACCTCTGTTTAGTGTTTTGAGTACACGAGCAGGTCCATAGCATGTTTTATGATTGATATTCATATATGGTTTGTGTCCGGAAGGTTCCAGATGAGCTTCAGGGTAGTTTCGGATCATTTCGGAGAAGTTTGAGTTTGCTGGTTTCTGGTGAGGTACTGTTCATTCGCAATTGCGAACCATTTATCGCAATTGCAAAAATACTGTTCATTCGCAATTGCAAAAACACTGTTCATGGGAGGTACTGTTCATTCGTAAATGCGAAATATTTGTCCGCAAATGCGAACCTGGACAGAATGTTTAAGATCTGAAAATGGGACTTCGTCCTATTTTTCATTTATGAGGAATTGGAGCTCGGGAAGAGGCGATTTGTGGGGGATTTTCAAGAAAAACAACGGGGTAAGTGTTCTTAACTCAATTTGTGTTTAAATACCCGAATCCATTGTAGTTTTAATCACTAAATCAGTGAATTGGGTTGAAAATGGTAGAAATTTTCATAGAATTTAACTGAGGATTTGGAGGTCGAGTTGATGTCGGAATTTGATAAAATTTATATGGTTGGACTCGTTGTTGGACGAGCGTTCATATTTCATAACTTTTGTCGGGATCCAAAACGTGAGCTCCACTGTCAATATTTTGGTGAAATTTCGGATTTTTATGGAAAAATTATATTTTCATATGGAATAATTCCTATAAATTTTATGGACTGAAACGAATTAATTCTGGCTGGATACGAGGCTTTCGGAGACCAATTATCGAGTAAAGGGCATAGCGGAGCAAGAAATTACACGGTTTGAGGTAAGTAATACTTCTAAGCTTGGTTCAGAGGGTATGAATCCACGAATTGATGTTATATAAATTGTTTGGAAGTGACGCACACGATAATTGACGAGCGTGTGGATGTGCACCATTGAAATTATGACTTGAATAAATTCTGTGAAGTTGAAAAATTAAAGGATCATGTTATTATCTGAACATTTCCCCACGTGTTAGAGAAATTGAGATGAGACTCTTATTAAAGATCATGTTTAGGCTACGTGCCGATATTTTAGGACCCATGGGGTCGTGTTGCTATTGAATTAATTTTTTTAAAAATATACATTTCACACTCAGTCATATTCGTCCATTGTGAGGATATTTATGGGATCGAGATGCGTGCCGCAGTAGGCCATATTCGCTTTATATATGTTATCATTAAATGGATTGGGGCTATCCGCCTGTAGCAGGCCAGAATGGCTTTATACAATATTATTATATGGATCATGACTTTCCGCCTGCAGCGGGCCAGAATGGCTTTATACATTATTATTATATAGATCGGGGCTGCCCGCCTGCAGCAGGCCTTACATGCTTTGCTATTTTATGGATCGGGGCTGCCCGCCTGCAGCATGCCTATAGGCTTTATTATTATACGGATCGGGACTGCCCGCCTGCAGTAGGCCATAAAGGTTTTATATCTCTCTTGGGCTGAAGGATCCCCTCCGGAGTCTGTGCACACCCCCAGAGAGCGTAGATGATTATATATATATTCGGGATGAATTTTCTAGGGCATGGACTTGCCTTACTTATTTATATTGTAATGAATTTACCTGGACATTGATCTTGTCCGTATTATTTACATATGAGGATAAATTACCCAGGGATGGATTGGCCTTATATGGTACTGAGTGACTGACTGTCAGTTGATGTGTATTTATATACGGGTTAGAACAACCCTGGGCTGTGTAAGGCCCCGTTAAAATTTTTCTAAAGATTTAACATTTTAAAGTACGTCAACGGTATTTGGGAATACCGTGTTAGATTATTAAATGAGACCCATGGGACAGAACCACATTATTTCGAAATGCAAAGTATATATTTAAGGTGTGTTGAAATATACTAAGGAGTTTTGTGAATGGAAAGAATTCATGTGAAACAAGTAGGATACATTAAGTGGAAAAGATATCTCAATTCACACACGATCCTATTTCAAACGCATGCTTCTACCAAACTATAACGACTTATGATCTGATCTACCTATCATATTGAAGCCCTTTGAGTCTAGTTTCTAATGCTTAAAACCATTCATCATTTGAACATTCCTACAAGAAGTTATATTCAAATACCCAAAGGCTGGCCTGTAGCTCGCTACAGAGCTCGCGAGGCCAGGTCTGTAGCACGCTAGACCAGGCTAAAACCCTCGCAAGGCCAGGTCTGTATCACGCTAGACCAGGCTATAACCTTCGCAAGGCCAGGCCTGTAGCTCGCTAGACCAGGCTATAACCCTCGCGAGGCCAGGTCTGTAGCATGCTAGACCAGGCTATAACCCTCGTGAGACCAGGTCTGTAGCACGCTAGACCAGGCTATAACCCTCGCGAGACCAGTTTTGTAGCTCGCTACAGAGGTCGCGAGGCCAGGTCTGTAGCCAGATCTAGAATTTCAGAGTATCCATTTTCCTATGTTTTAAACTCGACCCTATTCCGTTAAAACACCTACCTTAGACCATTTTGAACATATTGTTTGATATTTTGAGAGTGAGAGAGAGAGAGAGTCCTAGAGGGAGAAGTGAATATTCATCAAAATTGTTCTTCAACTCTCACTTAAAACCTTGAAGATTATCAAGAGAGGCACCTAGGTCTTCTTCCTAAGAGGTAAGATTCTACACCCTAACCCTCAATTTTGAATTTTGTCTAGAAATGGGTAATTAGCAAGATAATTATTGGGTGTGAGGGTTGTTATCTTGCATGCATGTATACTTGAAGTATGTGGGGAGGTTATGAGCTAAACATGGTAGAGAATGGGTTGGGAAAAGATGTAACCCTTTAAAAAGGGGGCTTAAAAACATTGATGCACACCTAGTGTTTGATAATATGCCCAAATGAACTAAAACCATGTTCATCTTCCTAATCTTGGTCAAACTTGTTATATTTCTAAAATAGATCGAAGTTGCTAAGAATTCCGGAACATTTTAGAGATTAAGGAAGCTCAATTGAGGTATGTATGGCTAAACCCCATTCTTCTTAAAATCGAATTCCACGGTGTTCATGTAATTGAAGTAAGACCTTGATCATTATTCAATTGGCTATTCCTAATATGGTTGTGTCGAAGGATATATGTTTAATATTTATTCTAAATGCTTCATCATGTCATCTTTCCATTAAAGGATATGTTCAAAATGTGGAATATGCGTTACAAATCTTAAGACTTCATGTGAAGATCGAAATAAAGGTTGTTATGCCAAATTGTATAAAAAGCCTCTATGTGCCTAAGATTCCCAAATTGTTGTGTTATGTGAACTTAATGTCTTGAACGTGAAGCCTTATTGTTGTTGATAATGATTATGATAATGATATTTGAATGTGGAAAAAAGGGGACTGGAATTATGAAATATGACCAAGTGCCAAGAATAATTTTGTAATCGTGATTACCTGTGCCAATGAATCGAAAGAATATGAAAGGATTATGATGTGAGATAATTGAAATTGTGGTTATGGTTGATATCTCAAGTGAGATGGCCTAGCCGATCGGGCCGTGATCAGACGCCATGCCGCACACATAGTGGTAACTGTGCTGGAAATGATAATTGAAATTATGGATATGGTTGATGTCTCAAAGGAGATGACCTAGCCGATCGGGTCGAGATCGGACTCCGTGTAAGAACACGGTAGTATTGTGGATTGTGGCATATGGCACTAAAGATTACCCAACCTAATAAGATGTAAATTGACTTGAGAACATATGTGATCCTTACTTGATATTTTAGTATTGTTTTGAAGCTATTATTGAACTCATGGCTGTTTTCCCCCTTGTATTATTGTCCATTCTATTGAGATGGTGTTTTAGCTTTACATACTAGTACTATTCGACGGTACTAACGTTCCGTTTGCTGGGGGCGCTGTATCTTTAAATGGATACAGGTAGTTACATAGCAGACAGTGTTGATCGCAGTTAGTGGTACATCATCATCTTTCCAGTGGACTCGGTGAGCCCCATTTCATTCCGGGGGTTGTGTATTGTACCTTTTGTTTATTTTGTGGTCACTTTTTGAGGTATAGTCGGGGCCTTGTTTCCGGCACCATCTTTACTCTCTTTTGTATCTTTTGAGGCTCCGTAGACACTATGTGGGTTGTATATGGGTGTTGGGAATGTTAAACTAGTTATGTTGTGTTTTATCACTTGTTCCATTCGAACTATAAGAATTATGTATTTTGAGACTTATAGGCGCAATGGCTAATCAAACGATTTAGCATCGTATGTATGAACTTCCTACTGTTTAATCTATGAAATCATATCTTTTCTTGATCATGGGTGAATTGGGTAGAAAGAATCTAATAGGCTTTCTTGACCGGGTTCACTCGGCTGAGCGCCGGTCGCGCTCCTCGGTTTTGGGGCGTGACAAACTTAGTATCAGAGCCTAAGGTTTTAAAGTGTCCTAGAATGTCTCGGAGCAGTGTCTAGTAGAGTCCTTATTATCGGTGTATTGTCGACCACATCTATAATTAGGACGCTACATGGGAATTTAGGAACAATACCCTTCTTTCATGTTCTCGATCTTGCAATCAAGCTAATTGTAAGATATTTTCTCCTTTAACTCGTGCTTTACTTTAACTTTCAGTACATGGCACCTAAGAAGAAGGCAAGAACTGGCCAAAGAGCCAATGTCACCCCAGGAGTGACAGTTGACCCTATATTTGATGATGCGGGTGAACACCCGAGGAGTGAGAACATTCCTCCAGTTACTACACTCTCTACTACAACTGATCATTCCGCACCTGTCCCTATGCCTACTGAGGGTACAACGGTCCCTCCAACTGATATACCAGTTCCACCTCCAGTCCCAGCTTCCGATTCTGGTGTTTCTGATGTTGATTTTAGGGGAGCTATCCAGATGCTGACATAGATAATGGCTTCTCAAGCCCAAAGATCAAATGTTGCACCCACGTCTTCTAGCCAACTAGGGGATTCTAGTGGTTCCAGGGTGAACAGGTTTCTTCAATTGGATCCTTCGGTGTTCACGGGTGCTAATCCCAAGGAGGACCCACATGACTTTATTGATGAGAAGCATAAGACTCTCCGGGTTATGCGCGCTACTGAGAGAGAAGGAGTGGAGTTGGCCGCCTACTGCCTGAAAGGGGTGGCCTATTCTTGGTTTGAGCTGTGGGAGGACTCTCGGGAGGAGGGGAGCCCTCCATCGAGGTGGAGCGAGTTTGCTGACGATTTCATGGATCATTTCTTGCGAGCCGAGACTAGGGCAGCTTGTGCCGCAGAGTTTGAGAATCTTAAGCAATGGAGTAGGAGTGTGTGGGTGTATCACATGGAGTTCGCACGCCTGTCAAAATATGCCATTCTAATATTGCCTACTATGGAGACTAGAGTGCGCCGGTTTGTGCAGGGCCTTAGCCCCTTGGTTATCAATGAGGCTGCTATAGCTGCCTTGAATTCAGATATGAACTATGGGAAAATGGTTGCATTTGCTCAAGCTACACAGGACCGTAAGTTGAAGAACTGAAGGGAGCTAGAGGGTACCAACAACACCCGGTCTGCGGGCAACTTTGGGGAGTCATTTGTTAGGGGAAGATCAGATTTCAAGGGAGGATCATCAGGGCCATGCAGTCTTTTGCTCAGTCTTCAGCCAGTGCACCGCCAGCAGGTGCTAGTCAGCAGCAGGCGAGTTATTTCAAGCCCAATCAGGGCAGCAGGGGACCCCACCAGCAGGGCCGATCAGGAGGGAGATTCCAGCAGCAACAGAGAGCCCCATGCCCCAAGTGTGGGAGGATACATTTGGGAATCTACTACATGGACCTGCCAGTATGTTACGGGTGTAGATTGAGGGGTCATATTCCGAGGGAGTGTCGTGCATCCCGCCAGGGTGCGGGCAGAGGCACAACACAGCCATCCGGTTCTACAACTGCTACATCTTCAGCAACCCCTTCAGCTCGAGGCCCTCCAGCACTAACAGGGCATGGTGTAGCTAGGAGTGGTGCGCAGGGTTCAGGAGGACCCAACCGTTTCTATGCTATGAGTGGTCGCCAGAGTGTAAAGGCTTCTCGAGATGTAGTCACAGGTATATTGACTGTCCAATCTCATGATGTATGTGCTCTTATTGATCCCGATTCCACTCTGTCATATGTCACTCCTTATGTTACTATGGAATTTGGGATAGAACCGGAACAACTTCATGAGCCGTTCTCTGTATCTACTCCAGTTGGTGAGTCTATTTTGACCGTGCAGGTTTATAGGGATTATGTTGTCACGTTGCGTGGTCAGGACACCGTGACCGATCTTATTGAATTGAGAATGGTCGATTTTGATGTGATAATAGGGATGGATTGGCTTTATTCTTGTTTTGCCAAGCTTGATTGCCGAGCCAGAACTATTAGGTTCGAATTTCCAAATGAGCCAATTATTGAGTGGAAGGGTGATGAGGTAGTACTGAAGGGTAGGTTTATTTCTTACCTAAAGGCCACAAAAATGATCAACAAGGGATGTATTTACCATTTTCTCTGGGTTACGGACACCGAGTATGAGGCACCTACACTTNTATCGAAAAGTAGGTTCATTTCTTACCATAAGGACACAAAGTTGATCAACAAGGGGTGTATTTACTATTTGGTATGGGTTACAGACACCGATGTTGAGACACATAAACTTGAGTCTGTGCCAGTGGTGAATGAATTTTCGGAGGTCCTTACTGATGAGCTCCCTCGGATACCTCCAGACAGGGAGATTGATTTTAGGATTGATGTGATGCCAAACACACAACCTATATCTATTCCTCCCTACAGAATGGCACCGGTAGAATTGAAGGAACTAAAGGAACAACTAAGAGATTTGTTAGAAAAGGGTTTCATATGACCTAGTGTGTCGCCTTGGGTCGCACCTGTTCTTTTTGTAAAAAAGAAAGATGGGTCACTGAGAATGTGTATTCATTATTGGGAGCTCAAAAAGGTCACAATCAAAAATAAATACCCACTACCAAGGATAGATGACTTGTTTGATCAATTGCAAGGTGCCAAGTACTTCTCCAAAATTGATTTAAGATCCGGGTATCACCAATTGAAGATCAGGGAGCAGGATATTCTGAAAACAGCTTTTAAGACCCGGTATGGGCATTTTGAATTTTTGGTGATGTCTTTTGGGCTAACAAATGCCCCAGCAGCCTTTATGGATCTTATGAATCGAGTTTTCAAGCCATTCTTAGACTCTTTTTTGATAGTTTTTATTGACGATATCCTTGTGTATTCACACAATCGAGAGGACCATGGCGATCATCTCAGGGTAGTTCTGCAAACCCAATATCAGCACAAGTTATATGCAAAGTTTTCGAAGTGTGAATTTTGGCTTAAATCTGTCACATTCTTGGGTCATGTAGTCTCTAGTGGGGGAATTAAGGTTGATCCTCAGAACATTGCAGCTGTTAAGAATTGGCGGAGGCCTACAACTCCAACGGAGATTTGCAGTTTCTTAGGCTTAGCTGGATATTACAGAAAGTTTGTGGAGGGGTTTTCTACTCTTGCCTCTCCATTGACTAAATTGATGTAGAAGGCAATTAAGTTTCAATGGTCAGATGCTTGTGAAAGGAGTTTCCAGGAATTGAAAGCAAGATTGACTACGGCACCGGTGTTGACCCTACTAGAGGGTATAGACGGATTTGTGGTATATTGTGATGCTTCAAGTATAGGTCTTGGTTTTGTATTAATGCAATACGGTAAGGTGATAGCTCATGCTTCTAGACAACTCAAAAATCATGAAAAGAACTATCCAGCACACGATTTAGAACTTGCGGCGGTGGTATTTGCATTGAAAATTTGGCGTCATTATTTATATGGGGTCCATGTAGATATATTCACGGACCATAAGAGGAAATCCATGGGTGGTTTGGCTTACTTGGAGGCATATCAAAGGCCATTGGCCAAGGAAGTGTACCGATTGGCTAGTTTGGGAGTTCGTCTTGCAGACTCTAGTGAAGGAGGGGTAATTGTGCAAAATAGGGCTGAATCATCACTTGTTGTGGAAGTCAGAAAGAAGCAATACAACGATCCATTGTTCGTGCAATTGAAAGAGGGGATTCATAAACATAAGACCATGGCCTTTTCTCTTGGCATGGATGATGGTACACTAAGGTACCAAGGGCGACTATCTGTTCCAAATATGGATGGTCTCCGTGAAAGAATTATGACTGAAGCTCACACTTCTAGGTATTCCGTGCACCCAGGTTTTAATAAACTGTATCATGATCTTAAGGAAGTCTATTGGTGGAACGATATGAAGAGGAATGTAGCGGAGTTTGTGGCAAAGTGTCCAAATTATCAGCAAGTGAAGGTTGAACACCAATGGCCCGGTGGGTTGGCACAGAACATAGAAATTCCAATGTGGAAGTGGGAAATGATTGATATGGACTTTGTGATAGGATTACCACATACTCCACACAAGTTTGACTCAATTTGGGTGATTGTGGATCGGCTCACGAAATCCAGTTAAGGCTATCGATACAGCGGAACAATATGCTCAGTTGTATATCAAAGAAATAGTCAGGCTGCATGGCACTCCGGTTTCCATCATTTCTGATCGGGGAGCACAATTCACTGCTAATTTTTGGAAGA
>AWOL01S0004273.1:137227-185754 GCA_000715115.1 Nicotiana otophora
GATATGTTGCGCGCTTGTGTTCTAGACTTCAAAGGTAGTTGGGATGATCATTTGCCACTTATAGAATTTGCCTACAACAATAGCTATCACACTAGCATTCAGATGGCACAGTTCGAGGCTTTATATGGTAGGAGATATAGATCTCCCATTGGGTGGTTTGAAATTGGGGAAGCCGAGTTGATAGGGCCAGACCTCGTGCATTAGGCTATGGAAAACGTTAAAATCATTAAGGAGCGGTTGAAGACTTCTTAGAGTCGTCAGAAGTCCTATTTGGATGTTCGTCGTAGGAATTTGGAGTTCAAAGAAGATTATTGGGTATTATTGAAGGTTTCCCCCATGAAGAGGGTAATGCAATTTGGTAAAAAAGGGAAATTGAGTCCGAGGTATGTCGGACTGTACAAAATCATTCAGTGGATTGGTCAGGTGGCGTACAAACTTGAGCTACCACCTTAGATGTCATTCCTGCACCCAGTATTTCATGTGTCTATGTTAAGAAAGTAGTTGGAGACCCAACACTCATTATTCCTTTTGAAACTATTGGGATTTATGAGGAATTGACTTATGAAGAAATTCCAGTTTCTATTCTTGATAGGCAAGTCCGGAAGCTAAGAAATAAAGATATTGCCTCTGTGAAAGTGTTATGGTGAAACCGGCAGGTTGAAGACGCCACTTGGGAGGCCGAAGAAGAAATGAAGAAGAAGTACCCTCATTTGTTTGAATAGCAATGTAATCGTTTCTATGAAATTGTTCCCTATAAATTGTGTGTCACCTGTACAATTTATGCTAAGGCTGTTCCTTTCCGGTAATGTATTGCTTATAAGGCCACGGTTGATGTTGTGTCATATTATGTTGCTTCATTGGATTATGTATATGTTGTTAGGATTGGTTTCTGAAGTTCTCTGACAGGTGGATAGGCCCAATTACAGAGGAGACTCTGCCAAAATTTCTGATTTTGTTTTTTTAGAGTTAGTCAAATTTGGGAGTTTGAGATGTGCGAACAAAAAGGAAGAGTTGTATTATGTTAAGTGTTTGGGGACGAACTCTACTTCTCATTCGAGGATGAATGATCCTAAGCGGGGGAGAATGTAAGGCCTCATTAAATTTTTCTAAAGATTTAATATTTTAAAGTACGCCAACGGTATTTGGGAATACCGTGTTAGAGTATTAAAGGAGACCCATGGGATAGAGCCACATTATTTCTAAATGAAAAGTATATGTTTAAGGTATGTTAAAACATACTAAGGAGTTTTGTGAATGGAAAGAATTCATGTGGAACAAGTAGGATACATTAAATGGAAAGGATGTCTCAATTCGCACACGATCCTACTTCAAATGCATGCGGCTATCAAACTATAACTACTTATGCGGTGATCTATCTATCATATTGAATCCCTTTAAGTCTATTTTCTAACACTTCAAACCGTTCGTCATTTGCAAATTCCTACAAGAAGTTATGTTCAAATACCCAAAGGCTAGCCTATAGCTCGCTACAGAGCTTGCGAGGTCAAGTCTGTAGCACGCTAGACCAGGCTATAACCCTCGTGAGGCTAGGTTTGTAGCACACTAGACCAGGCTATAACCCTCACAAGGCCAGGCCTGTAGCTCGCTACAAAGCTCGCGAGGCCAGGTATGTAGCACGCTAGACCAGGCTATAACCCTCATGAGGCCAGGTCTGTAGCACGCTAGACCAGGCTATAACCCTCGGGAGGCCAGTTCTGTAGCTCGCTACAGAGCTCATGAGGCCAGGTCTGTAGCACGCTAGACCAGGCTATAACCCTCGGGAGGCCAGTTCTGTAGCTCGCTACAGAGCTCATGAGGCCAGGTCTGTAGCCAGATCCAGAATTTCGGAGTATCCATTTTTCTATGTTTTAAACCCAACCCTATTCTATTAAAACACCTACCTTGGACCATTTTGAACATATTTTATGATATTTTGAGAGAGAGAGAGAGAGAGAGAGAGAGTCCTAGAGGGAGGTGAATATTCATCAAAATTTCTCTTCAACTCTCATTTAAAACCTTGAAGATTATCAAGAGAGGCACCTAGGTCTTCTTCCTAAGAGGTAAGATTCTACACCCTAACCCTTAATTTTGAATTTTATCTAAAAATGGGTAATTAGCAAGATAATTATTGGGTGTGAGGGTTGTTGTCTTACATGCATGTATCCTTGAAGTATGTGGGGACGTTATGAGCTAAAAATGGTAGAGAATGGGTTGGGAAAAGATGTAACCCTTCAAAAAGGGGGCTTAAAAACATTGATGCATACCTAGTGTTTGATAATATGCCCAAATGAGCTAAAACCATGTTCATCTTCCTAATCTTGGTCAAACTTGTTATATTTCTAAAATAGATCGAAGTTGCTAAGAATTCCAGAACATTTTAGAGATTAAGGAAGCTCAATTGAGGTATGTATAGCTAAACCCCCTTCTCCCTAGAATCGAATCCCACGGTGTTCATGTAATTGAAGTAAGACCTTGATCATTATTGAATTGGTTATTCCTAATGTGGTTGTGTCGAAGGATATATGTTTAATATTTATTCTAAATGCTTCATCATGTCATATTTCCATTAAAGGATATATTCAAAATGTGGAATATGTGTTACAAATGTTAAGACTTCATGTCAAGATCGAAATAAAGGTTGTTATGCCAAATTGTATGAAAAGCCTCTATGTGCCTAAGATTCCCAAAATGTTGTGTTATGTGAACTTAATGTCTTGAACGTGAAGCCTTATTGTTGTTGATAATGATTATGATAATGATATTTGAATGTAGAAAAAAGGGGACTGGAATTATGAAATATGGCCAAGTGCCAAGAATAATTTTGTTATCGTGATTACTAGTGCCAATGAATCGAAAGAATATGAAAGAATTATGATGTGAGATAATTGAAATTGTGGTTATGGTTGATGTCTTAAGTGAGATGGCCCAGCCGATCGGGCCGTGATCGGACGCCATGCCGCACACATGGTGGTAACTGTGCTGGAAAGGATAATTGAAATTGTGGATATGGTTGATGTCTCAAATGAGATGACCTAGCCGATCAGGTCGAGATCAGACTCCGTGTAAGAACACGGTGGTATTGTGGATTGCGGCATATGGCACTAAAGATTACCCAACCTAATAAGATGGAAATTGACTTGAGAACTTATGTGTTCCTTACTTGATATTTTAGTATTGTTTTAAAGCTCTTATTGAACTCATGACTGTTTCCCCCCTTGTATTATTGTCCATTCTATTGAGATGGTGTTTTAGCTTTACATACTAGTACTATTCGACGGTACTAACGTTCCTTTTGTTGGGGGCGCTGCATCTTTAAATGGATGCGGGTAGTTATATAGCAGACAGTGTTGATCGTAGTTAGTGGTACATCATCATCTTCCCAGCGGACTCGGTGAGCCCCATTTCATTGCGGGGGTCATGTATTGTACCTTTTGTTTATATTGTGGTCACCTTTTGAGGTATAGTCGGGGCCTTATTTCCGGCACCATCTTTACTCTCTTTGTATCTTTAGAGGCTCTGTAAACACTATGTGGGTTGTATATGGGTGTTGGGAATGTTAAACCAGTTATGTTATGTTTCATCACTTGTTCCATTCGAACTATAAGAATTATGTATTTTTACACTTATAGGCGCAATGACTAATCAAACGATTTAGCATCGTATGTATGAACTTCCTGCTGTATAATTTATAAAATCATATCTTTTCTTGATCATGGGTGAATTGGGTAGAAAGAATCTAATAGGCTTACTCGACCGGGTTCACTCGGCTGAGCGCCGGGTGCGCTCCTCAGTTTTGGGGCGTGATAGGCTGGATTGACCATAAACTGTACCGAGTGACCGAATAATTTGTGACCATTATTTACATGAGGTCTTTCTACTGAGATGTCATATTCCTCATATCATGCACTATTGATCTATTTTACTTATTCTGAGTTTAACTGTTGAACTTGAAAGCATACTACACTCTGCACCTCGTGTGCAGATCCAGGTGCTCCCGGATACGGCGGCTGCTAGATTTTGAAGTTAATTCTATTGGGGACTATCAAGGTAGCTTCTTGATGTCCGCAGACTCGATTCCTTTACTGTTTAATTATTATACTGCTCTATATTTTCAAATAGTGATTTTTATCCGTCAGACTTTGTATTCATATTAGATGCTTATGTACTCAGTGACACCGGGTTTTGGGAGTGTTATGTTTGAAATTGTGAGTTTCTTCCACTGAATATAATTATTTTGTTTTCAAATTTAAAAGATATGGTGGTTTATTGAGATTATTGTCTTGCCTAGTATTGAGATAGGCGCCATCACGACATGTGAGATTTTGGGTCGTGACAAGTTGGTATCAAAGCCTAGGTTACATAGGTCTCACGAGTCATGAGCAGGTTTAGTAGTGTCTTGCGGATCGGTATGGAGACTTCTGTACTTATCTTCGAGAGGTTGTCGAACCCTTAGGAAATTTCACTTTATTACATTCAGTCGTGCGAACTTGTTGATTTCGGAAACTAAAAATCATGTTATTCTATTCTCTCACAGATAGTGAGTACACGTACTACCGGATCGGACGGTCAGCCACTAGTGCCACCAGTTAGGGCCGCAAGAGGCCGGGGCCGAGGTAGAGGTCGAGGTGTAGCTCGTACCACACTGGGACCAGCACCTGTAGTACCACTAGTTGCACCAGCTCAGGCACCAATTGTGTCCATTGAGAATCCAGGCCTTCAGGAGACTTTGGCCCAGATATTGACAGTTTGCACTAGCCTTGCTTAGGTGGTTTCAGCTTAGGCCGCACCTACCACTTCTCAGGCTGGGGGACGTACTCATACCCCTATTGCCCATACTCCAGATCAGGTAGTACAGGGACTTCAGATACCGGGGGCACTACCATCCCAGGCAGTTGTAGCTGCTCAGGCCCCGGTAGTCCCTGTTATGACAGATGATGAGCAGAGAAAACTTGAGAGATTTGGGAGGCTTCAACCTCCGTCATTTAGCAGTGCTGAGTCAGAGGATGCTCAGGGTTTTCTGGATAAGTGCCAGTGGATGCTTCGGACAATAGGTATTCTGGAGACCAGTGGGGTCTCGTTCACTACTTTTCAGTTTTCTGGGGTTGCCTTCAGATGGTGGGAGGCTTATGAGAGGCGCATGTCGGTTGGTACAGTACCACTTATATGCAAGGAGTTCTTCATTCTCTTTTTGGAGAAGCTTGTGCCGCAGTCTCGTAGAGAGGAGTTGCGTAGACAATTTGAGTAGTTACGTCAGGATGGCATGTCCGTGACGCAGTACGAGATGAGATTTTCTGAGTTGGCTCGTTACGCAGTTTGGTTGGTTCACACTGATAGGGAGAGGATTAGGAGGTTCATTGATGGCCTCACGTATCAGCTGCGGTTGCTTATGACTAGGGAGAGGGTATCTAGTGCCACTTTTGACGAGGTGGTTGACATTGCTCGACAGATAGAGGTGGTCCGTAGCCAGGAGCGTGGTGACAGGGAGGCTAAGAGGCATCGAGGTTCGGGCAGTTTTGGTGGGTACCTTCTGGAGAATAGTTCTACCACAACAGGGGTCGTCCAGTTTACCGTGGGGCATCATCCAACCATGGTTCATAGAGTTCTCATCATAGTCACTCATATCCTAGTGCACTTCCAGCCCCGAGTACGACCATGCACTATTAGTTCAGGGATCATATGTACCATGTCCTTCTGGTAGTTATTCTGGTTCCCGAGGTCCGCCTCAGAACTCGCCACTAAGGGTGGTAAGTAGGCCGGTCCCGGGGCCTAAACGAGCCATGTGGGCCGGTCCCAAATTAAACGGGCCAAACGAGCACGGGCTAAACGGTATTTTTTTGTAGGGGCCAGCCCGGGACCGGGACCGTTTGGTCCTGGGCTAAACGGTCCAGGCCCGCGGGCTATATGGGCTAAGTGGGCCCACCAGATTTTAACAAAATAAATTAAATATGGGTTATCTTATTATCTTATTATATTATTATATAAAGGGGACAAAAAGTAATGGAGAATAAGGGGGTTATTTTATTATATTATTATATAAAGGGGACAAGAAGTAATGGAGAATAAAGAAGTTATATTGTTATATTATTATATTATTATAAGTAATTAAAAAAACACACACATATATAACTAATTAAAAAATATACATACACACACATATATATATAAATTTAAACGGCTATTTTTTAAATTAATTTTTTTTTTTAAAGTTGACCGTTGGGACTGTTTGGCCCGCGAAGGGACCGGTCCGGTCCCGGGCCTGTCACAGGCCCCGGAGGGCCCAAAACATAGGACCGGCACACGAGACCGGCCTACTAAATCCGGTCTTAACGGTCCTGGCCCGTATGGCCCGCGGTCCCGGGCCTGGACCGGCCCACTTGCCAGTCTTACTCTCCACCATTCTTCGAGATAGAAATATGAGTGTGGAGAGCTGGGTCATGTGAGGAAATATTGTCCCCGCCATACCCGAGATCCAGTTCAGCAGAGGAGTCAGGCTACTACTTCTGCACCAGTTGCTCCACCACCCGCCCAGCCAGCTCGGGGTGGGGCTCAGTTAGCTAGGGGTCGCCCAAGAGGGGGAGGCCGATCCGGTAACGGTCAGGGCCGATTCTATGCTTTTCCTGCCAGACCTGATGCTGTTGCTTCAGATGCAGTATTCACAAGTATTGTCTCAGTGTGCCACAGGGAGGCATCTATATTATTTGACCCTTGTTCCACATATTCGTATGTTTCATCATATATTATTCATTATCTGGATATGCCCCGTGAGTCCTTAGTTTCACCTATTCATGTATCTACTCCGGTGGGCGATACTGTAATTCTAGACCGTGTGTATCGGTGGTGTGTGGAAATTATTAGGGGACTAGAGACCAGAGTTGATCGTTCATTTCTTAGTATGGTCAATTTAGATGTTATCTTGGGTATGGTGAGTTATCAGATGTTTTGTTATATGGCTTTGAGCCAAGTGGGGGAGTCTGCTATCTATGATTTGATTGCACGATTTTGTACGATATTGATTTTTGGGCCTAGGCATACTTGTTGATTAGTTGTGACTTGTAGAGCTTGATATTGGGGATGACTCGAGTAAGAAAACTTGTTGGATGCGGGTTATATTGCACTTTATAAAAAATCATAAAATGATTAAATTATTATTTTGAAGGACGTGGTGCGCACGGAGTGTGAATTTGATTGGTGGTGTTAAGGCAGGGTTACCCCTTCGAGTGTTGCTGTGCTAATGAGGCACGTGTCTTTCATCCCGTTTGGGCGGTGGAATTTAGAATTGAGCAAAGTGGGTGACTCCCGAGAAAGTTCTAATGGGTTCGATATTTCTATATAGCAATCGAGAATGTTTCCGTATTTGTGCATGGATAGAATCTGAGATTACATTTAATGGTGCCAGGATTTGCGGTAATTCTGTATGATTATGGATTCTACATTTTAGTATAAGAAAGATAAGAAGAATAATTTTAAATTCACATAAGGTATTTTCAGAGTGAGCGTTACAGTTATGGTATTTATGGAGCTACTTAAGAGTAATACAATGGCTTATGGGCCTTATGGCGGTATGATTTTATGTTAGGGTGTCTTGTAGTGAGCTTTGGGTAAGGATCGTGGAGTTCTGACAAGGAGAAGTATCAAATGGAGGATAATTCAGAAGAAACTCGAAGTAAATAGGACAACTGGGTAGTTACTATTTTTGTGTTAACTTGCCGATCGAGCTGTGATAGCACGCTTTGCACATGCCTACACTATGACCATGCCATGCGGATTATGTTATGATATGCTTGGACTGGAGGCATGTGACCATGCCATGCGGATTATGTTATTGGCACGTGAGTTGTCTGTGCGGGTCCAGATATTTATGTTATTGGCACGAGAGTTGTCCGTGCAGGTCTAGATATTTATGTTATTGGCACGTGAGTTGTCTGTGCGGGTCCAGATATTTATGTTATTGGCACGAGAGTTGTCCGTGCAGGTCTAGATATTTATGTTATTGGCACGTGAGTTGTCTGTGCGGGTCCAGATATTTATGTTATTGGCACGAGAGTTGTCCGTGCAGGTCTAGATATTTATGTTATTGGCACGTGAGTTGTCTGTGCGGGTCCAGATATTTATGTTATTGGCACGAGAGTTGTCCGTGCAGGTCTAGATATTTATGTTATTGGCACGTGAGTTGTCTGTGCGGGTCCAGATATTTATGTTATTGGCACGAGAGTTGTCCGTGCAGGTCTAGATATTTATGTTATTGGCACGTGAGTTGTCTGTGCGGGTCCAGATATTTATGTTATTGGCACGAGAGTTGTCCGTGCAGGTCTAGATATTTATGTTATTGGCACGTGAGTTGTCCGTGCGGGTCCAAATATTTATATTATTGGCACGCGAGTTATCCATGCGGGTCCATATATTGATAGTATAGCACGTGAGTTGTCCGTGCGAGTGATGTTAATGTGAGCTCTAGAAGAGTTGGTTACTGTTATTAAATTCGCGTGTCTTGGTTCTACTATATATAATGAGCTTATAGCATTGCGGTTGTGGTGATGCTTGTTGAACTTGCAATATGGTTCTCTACTTTGAGACCTCTTCCATTTTTAGTACAAGGTTGCGCAGTTGTGGCTTGAGTTGTATTGGTGTGGCATGTCAGTGGGATAGTTGTGTTTAATAATATATGGTCATTGGACCTAGAAAGGGTACTATCGAATTTTATTACAGTATATTGGGAGGATAATATTGAAAGTCGTCTTAGAAGGACATTATGATTCTGGTTGGGGCAAGAAAGCTCCATGACTTGTTGATTTGATAAGAGGTTATGAGATTCCACGTGTTTCTTTCATTATCAACAGTGTACGAAGGTTTTGGAATGAGGTTTGGCTTGATATAGGGTTTAATACTATTACCGGGGTTAGTTTGGAGTAGGTACTGTGATCGAAGATGGTGTTGCAAGCATGCGAGTTCTGTAGTATGTTAAGTGATTATATCTGGGGCTATGGTTATGGCTTGATACAACTTGTTTAGACTCATACAGCGTGTTGATGTGAGATTCAGGTCTTGAAAATAAATTCTGAATGTTGGAAATTGAATTCCAAGATTTATGGGCTAATGTTGAAGTAATGATTTTTAATTATGTTGTGTTGTCAGTCCTACACAATTTACATAGAATAAGGTGGCATGGGATCAGCCCCGGGTATGTGAGTGGTAGAGATAATAGTGATGTGATGGCTTGGAAATAACTCTTGGCACGTTCGAGGACGAACGTATATTTAAGTGGAGAGAATGTAACGACCCGGCCGGTCGTTTTGAGTATTACAATCCAGTTTCCCCATTTACTGCACAATTTATGCTTTACAGTTGTTTTATGACTTACCGAGTTAATTGGTTCGTGTCCGGTGAGGTTTTGGAATGAATTGGAACACTTATGTGTAAACGACCCCGGAATGGAGTTTTGATGATTCCAATAGCTCCGTATGGTGATTTTGGACTTAGGAGCGTATCCAGAAAAAATTTTGGAAGTCCGTAGTGGAATTTGGCTTGAAATGGTAAAAATTGAATTTTCGAGAAGTTTGACCGGGGAGTTGACTTTTTGTTACCGGGATCGGAATCCAGTTCTGAAAATTTTCAAAGCTCCATTATGTCATTTATGACTTGTGTGCCAAATTTGAGGTCAATCAGACGTGATTTGATAGGTTTCAGTATTTATGTAGAAGTTAGAATTTCTTAGTTTCATTAAGCTTGAATTGGGGTATGATTCGTGGTTCTAGCATTGTTTGATGTAATTTGAAGTTTCAACTAAGTTTGTATGATGTTTTAGGACTTGTTGGTATGATTTGACGGGTCCCGAAGGGCTTGGGTGTATTTTTGGATCATTGGTTGAGAGACTAGTAAAGTTAAGAAATTTTGGAGTTTCACCATGGTTAATATCGGGTCAAGACGACCTCCTTTCAGTGTTTTAAGTGCGCGAGCAGGTCCATAGTATATTTTATGATTGAAATGCATATATGGTTTGTGTCCGGGCGGTTCCAGATGAGTTTCAGGGTGGTTTCAGATCATTTCGGAGAAGTTTGAGTTTGCTGGTTTCTGGTGAGGTACTGTTCATTCGCAATTGCGAACCATTTATCGCAATTGCGAAAACACTGTTCATGGGAGGTACTGTTCATTCGCAAATGCGAAGGTTTTGTCCGCAAATGCGAATCTGGACAGAATGTTTAAGATCTGAAAATGGGACTTCGTCCTATTTTTCATTTTTGACGAATTGGAGCTCGGGAAGAGGCGATATCTGGGAGGTTTTCAAGAAAAACAATAGGGTAAGTGTTCTTAACTCAATTTTGGTTAAAATACCTGAATCCATTGTTGTTTTAATCCCTAAATCAGTGAATTGGGTTGAAAATGGTAGAAATTTTCATAGACTTTAACTTAAGATTTAGAGGTCGAGTTGATGTCGGAATTTGGTAAAATTTGTATGGTTGGACTCGTGGTTGGACGAGCGTTCATATTTCATAACTTTTGTCGGGTTCCAAAATGTAGGCCCCACTGTCAATTTTTGGGTGAAATTTTAGATTTTTATGGAAAAATTGTATTTTCATATGGAATAATTCCTATAATTATTTTGGACTTAAACGAATTAATTTTGACTAGATACAAGGCTTTCGGAGACCAATTCTCGAGAAAAGGGCATAGCGGAGTAAGAAATTACATGGTTTGAGGTAAGTAACACTTTTAAACTTGGTTCTGAGGGTATGAATCCTCGAATTGGTGTTATATAAATTGTTTGGAAGTGACGCACACGATGGTTGACGAGCGTGTGGACGTGCACCATTGAAATTGTGACTTGAATAAATTATGTGGAGTTAAAAAATTAAATAATCATGTTATTATCTGAACATTTCCCCACGTGTTAGAGAAATTGAGATGAGGCTCTTATTAAAGATCATGTTTAGGCTATGTGCCGATATATTGGGACCCATGAGGTCGTGTTGCTATTGAATTAATTATTTTAAAAATGTACATTTCACACTCAATCATATCCGTCCATTGTGAGGATATTTATGGGATCGAGCTGCGCGCCGCTGCAGACCATATTTTCTTTATATATGTTATCATTAAATGGATCGGGGTTGCCCGCCTACAGCAGGCCAGAATGGCTTTATACATTATTATTATATGGATCGGTGATGACCGCTTGCAGCAGGACAAAATGGCTTTATACATTATTATTATATGGATCGGAGTTGCCCGCCTACAGTAGGCCTTACAGGCTTTGCTATTTTATGGATCGGGGCTGCCTACCTGGAGCAGGCCTTATAGGCTTTATTATTATACGGATCGGGACTGCCCTCCTGTAGTAGGCCATAAAGGCTTTATATCACGCCTGGGATGAAGGAGCCCCTCCGGAGTCTGTACACACCCTCAGTGAGCGTAGATGGTTGTGTGTGTGTGTATATATATATATATATATATATATATATATATATATATATATGGGATGGATTTTCCAGGGCATGGACTTGCCTTACTTATTTATATTGTAATGAATTTACCTGGACATGGATCTTGTCCGTATCATTTACATTTGGGGATAAATTACCTCAGGGCTGGATTGGCCTTATATGGCACTGAGTGACTGACTGTCAGTCGATGTGTATTTATATACCGGTTGGAACATCCCTGGGCTGGATTGGCTATAAAATGTACCGAGTGACCGAATAATTTGTGACCAGTATTTACATGAGGTCTTTCTACTGAGATGTCATATTCCTCATATCATGCAGTATTGATCTATTTCACTTGTACTGAGTTTTAGTGTTGAACTTGAAAGCATGCCTACATTGTTGTACCATTATTTATACTGGATTGTACCTGCGGAGCTCGTCACTACTTTCAGCCCAGAGGTTAGTCTTGTTACTNACACTTTGCACCTCGTGTGCAGATCCAGGTGCTCCCGGATACGGCGACTGCTAGATTTCGAAGTTAATTCTGATGGGGACTATCAAGGTAGCTGCTTGACGTCCGCAGACTCGATTTCTTTCCTGTTTAATTATTAAACTATTCTATATTTTCAGACAGTGATTTTTATCCGTCAGACTTTGTATTCATATTAGATACTCATGTACTCAATGACACCGGATTTTGGAAGTGTTATATCTGAAATTGTGAGTTTCTTCCGTTGAATGTAATTATTTTATTTTCAAATTTAAAAGATATGGTGTTTTATTGATATTATTGGCTTGCCTAGTATTGAGATATGCACCATCACGACAGGTGAGTTTTTGGGTCGTGACAATCACCTTATCTTGTTCCATCGAAAATCCTTTAAACTCAAGGGACTCAACAACATCATACATAAGAAAATAGACTAAAGGAACATACTCTAAAGAAATCGATTTTAAAATTAAAGTACAAACTTGTTTAAAGTAATAATGTACCTCTACCTTTCATTCATTGACCCTTGAAAAAATAATTTATACATATGTAAATTCATATCTCAAATTCTACAGATGAATAATTTTTGAAAATATATTACCATACTTAGCCAGATGAAGAACATGTGTAGGCGTTTGGACATAAAAATTGCAATTTTTGAATAAAAATAGCATTTTGAGTTAAGTTTAGAAATGGTATTTGGGATTTAAAATTATGCTTGGACATGCATTTTACTGAAAAAATATTGCAGTTTTGTGAGTGGGAAAAAATATTTGTATGAAAATTTTGAAAAGATGGTCAAAACTACTTTTGATTTTTGAAAAACTCATTTTTGAAAACGTTTCTCAAAACTTGCAAAATTTATGGACAAATACATTTTTTAAAAAAACTTAAAAAAAGGAAAGGTTATTTTCCCTTGATTCTTTCTTACCTTTGTACATGAAAATACGTAGCGGTATAAGTGTTTGTCTCCTATTTTTAGCATGACTCTAGTATTCTATGATATTTGTACAGCCTAAACCTACAAAAACTTGGTTTTGACTTACAAAAATAAATCCTTTTAGCTTCCAACTAGAATCACGTGTATCTCTTTAACATTACGTCACATAAGTTAAATAAGGAAATTATTTATATAATACAAAATCTTAATAGATTTAAAAGTCTTAAATATTAAGATCCTTTAAGTAGTTCAAATAAGGTTAAATTTAATAACTGAACTTTTAGTTGATTTAAGAATCCTAAATATTAGGAAAATAATTAAATTACTATTTTGTTTAGTGTGGAATCTATTTTTAAAGGGTAAATAAGGCAAACAACATTTTGATAGGGGCTTCATACTTTTAATATAGTATAGATATAGATTAGTTTCTCTACTCGTGCGTTGCAAAAATATCTCAAGTCAAGTATCACATAACTTATACAAAAGATAGTAGAAGCATTTGTTAGAGTAACAAAAATAAATCTAATTATTGTATGTAAAAAATTACCATGGTTAGTAAACCAATATTTAAATTCAAAACATAATCGATCATCGCTAGTCCTACCCTACCAAAGGATCACAACAAAAATAATAAAATTTGTAATTACATTACCTTTATTTATAAGGTATAAACACGTTATTTGATCATGTCTTTCTTAGTATTTTGCATTATTTGTGTATTTTTGTAATTGCACTTTGTATACGGGTAAAATCGGGGCTAACATATACCCCGATTTTTCGACGGGTCAAACGAAGTAAGGACATACATGACTACATGGGATCGGAATCGAAGCTGGAAACTTCCCGTACCGAGGCCCGAACGGAGTGCTCGTCACCAGGCCTGATACGACAACACTTTCACGAACCCAGAACAAGCTCCAAGACCTCGAAAAGCATGGAAATGGTTGCACACGACTAATAGAAGGCCGTGATATCCGCACCTCACCGGATATCACGGCGTAGATCTCGCCCGATGTCGGTAGCGGATATGTAATTAACGAAAAAGGAGGATTTTTATCTTTTTTAGACTTGTACTAGGGATGGAACTCTCCTACTATATAAATGGAAAGCTTTTTATTCAATAACACATATTGTAACACGCAAACCAAGGTAATACAGATTAATTTTTCTGCTCTCTAGTTATTGAAAGGTTTTTATTTTACTGTTGTTCTTTATACGCAATTGGCTTCGAATATTTTTCTTTATCTGGATTATGAGATAGAGAGATAAAAGCTGGATTATGAGATTAATTTTTCTGGGCTTAAAAGGGATAAAAGCTGTTTATCTAACATTCTTGATTATTTTTATTGAATCAATCAACATATCCTTAAAACCGCATATAAATTTAATTTTTATCCGTTTTAAGAGTAAACAGCTTGGCGCTCACCGTTGTAACGATCAAACCGGTCATTTCGAGCATTTGCACTTTGCTTGGTAGTTTGAGGGCATGAGTAGCTCCGTATGATGTATTATGGCTTGTATGAATAGTCGGTTTTGATTTTTAGGTTATTCGGAATCGATTTGGAAGAAATAATTTTATTGTTGAAGCTTTAAATTGGAAGAGTTGACCAAGTATGACTTTTGTGAATTTGACCCCGGAACGGAGTTTTGATAGTTTTGTTAGGCCCGGATGGTGATTTTGGTTTCGGGCGTATGCCCGGATTTGCATTTAGATATTTCTAGAAGGATTCGACACTAATTGACGAAAGTTGGAAATTTTAAGGTTTGAAAAGTTCATAAGTTTGACCGAGAGTTGACTTTATGGATATCGGATTCGGATTGAGGTTTTGGAAATTGGAATGGTTTCGTTATGTCATTTGGGACTTGTGTGCAAAATTTGGGTTCATTCCGGGTTGATTTGATATGTTTCAACGCGAGTTTTTGAGTTCGAATTAAGGTGCGATTTGTTGTTTCAATATTGTTAGGTGCGATTTAAGGCCTCAAATAAGTCCGTGTTATGTTATGAGACTTGTTGGTATATTTGGACGGGGACCCGAGTGGCCTGGGTGAGTTTCAGATGAGGTTCAGATCATTTTTCCTCTTGTTGCCTTGTGGAAGAGTTGTTGGTACTGGTGTAGCCGCATCTGCGGAGTCTTGGCCACAGAAGCAACTTCGCAGATGTGGGCTGTCCATCGCAGAAGCTGGGTGAGGAATATCACAAAAGCGGATTTTTGGAGCGCACCTGATTGCGCCCATATGCGAGATTTTGAGCGTAGGGGCGGGAGTTGGCGCAGATGCGGGTCCTTGTGTCGCAGATGCGGGTCCTTGTGTCGCACCTCCGATGTCGCAGGAGCGGATGCTTTTCCGCAGGTGCGAGGGCAGTTTCTCTAGTGCCTCTCCGCAAAAGCGGAACGTTTGTCGCAAAAGCAACGCCACATAAGTGGCTAAGTGTGTCACAGATGTGACGATGCCTGGGCAAAATCTATATATCGAGGTGTTTGGTTCTTTTATCATATTTTGAGATTTGGGGCTCAGATTGAGGCGATTTTGGAAGTAAATTTCATTACAAGGATTAGGGTAAGTGTTCTACACTCGGTTGTGATTATATTTCGTGATTCTATCTTCGTGTTTGGTAATTGGATTATGAATTATAAAGAGAAATTGGGGGTTTTAGCCTAAAGTTTCATAGAGTGAGGTTTTGAGTTTTGAATATCGATTTGGAGTCGGATTTTAGTGAAACTAATATGGTTGGACTCGTAATCGAATGGGTTATCAGATTTTATGAGTTTTGTCGGTTTTCGAGGTGCGGGCCTGGGTTTGAGTTTTGGCTCCTTTTGGGCTTTTGAGTAAAGATTCGACCTCTATCAATTGGAATTGTTTCTTTAGACCTTATTTGATATATTTGAGTTGCTTTTGGCTAGTTTCGAGCCGTTTAGATGTCGGTACGCGCGAGATGGCATTTTTGGAGTATCGCTTGACTTGCTCGGTATTGGATTTGGCTTGTTCAAGGTAAGTAACACTTCTAAACTTGGAGTTGAGGCTATGAATGCTGATTATATGTGTTATGTGATATGTTTGGAGGTGACACACAAAGTAGGTGACGGGCGTGTGGGCGTGCACCGTAAAAATTGAGACTCGGTCAATTCCGTAGAGCTGTGTAGCCAATTGACTTGTATTTTCTATGTATTTTTCATGTGTTAGAGAAACTGAGCTGTGCCTCATGTTAGAAATCATGCTTAGGCAAATGCTGGTATTATTGGGACCTACTGATTTTATTTCTGCTGTCGAATTATGTTTAAATTGTAATTTCGTACTCAGTCATATTCATGCATTGCATATCATATCTCAGTCTCTATTGTTATTTATTGATATATCATATCATCATTTTGGACTAGTTTCATGACATTGTGAGTCCGATAGACTGGAGAGATTGATGACTGCGTGAGGCCGAGGTCCTGATTGTGAGGACATTTATGGGAACGGGCTGCACGCCGCAATATATTTTATTGATTTATGCCTTTATTGGCTTGTTATAGCTCTTGTGGTGAAGGAGCTCCTCTGGAGTCTACACACCCACAGTGAGCCCAATGAATATTTTATTTGGGATGGAGTTTCGTGGGCATGGAGTTTCCCTATATATATTCATATTGGGATGGAGTTCCGTGGACATAGAGTTGCCCTATACTTTATATTTGGGATGGAGTTCCCTGGGCTGGATTAGCCCTATACAGTACTGCGTGACTGAATGTTAGTTGCTATTTATATTGAGGGATGGATCTTCCCTGGGCTAGACCTGCTCGTACAGTGTTGAGTGATTGAGTACTCTGAGAGTGTGAGTACATGAGTTAATTATTGAGATACATTGCATTTGACATGCGTCCTTGAGATACAGGCATAGAGATGCATTTTCTCATGCTACCTGGTTTTGGTGACATTCATGATTTCACCTGTATATTGACATGTAGGCATAGAGATGTATGTTCCTCATGCTATCTGAAAATAAAACATCTTATTTATTATTTAAAAAGCTTTTGGGAAAATCACAGTTTTCAAACTTATTCATATATTTTTGAGGTTTTCGGAGAAATATCTGGGATTTACTGTTACACTTGAAAATCATGCCTATTTTCCGTAACTGTGAACCAGCTAAGTTATTTCTTATGCCATCTTTATTATACTGTTATAAACTATTACTGGTTATTGGAGTTGGACTCTGACCCTTGTCCCAGCTCGTCACTACTTTCAACCTAAGGTTAGGTTTGTTACTTATTGAGTACATGGGGTCGGTTGTACTCATACTACACTTTTGCACCTTGCATACAGATGTTGGATGTTGATGTAGCTGCATACGGCTGGAGCTGGATCTGAAGATGTACCTGCGTTCTAGTCATAGCTACCTCTTGATCTTGGTAGCTTTAGTATTTCAGATCTGTTCATGTATATTTCAAACATATGGTGTATTTTATTTCGAACTAGCTTTGTAAACTCTATATCTTAGAAGCTCATGATTTGTACTACCAGTCCTTGGGAAATGTATAAGATACATATAGTTTCTTCTATTTATTGTCTCATTAAATTTCATTGGAATTGGATAGTTGTTAATTGGCTTACCTAACGGGTCTGCTTAGCTGCCATCACGAATAGTTGGATTTTAGGTCGTGACAAGTTGGTATCAGAGCTCTAGGTTCATAGGTTCTACAAGTCATGAGCAAGTGTCTAGTAGAGTCTTACGGATCGGTATGATGACGTCCATACTTATCTTCGAGAGGCTACAGGGCATTCAGGATTTCTTTCCTTATCATGCGAAATTGATTCAGCTTAAAACATAACTCTTTGAACTCATTCCACGCATTCGTATGCGCATGTGAGCTCGGTATCAACTGTGCATTGCCGGCTTGTGATTCCATGTATAAGGTGCGAGATATGATTTTGGTGTGCTGATGATGGGCCAGTCTGGGGGACTTGAGGCCGGGGTTTGACTGTAGCTTGAGCACGGGGATTTCGGTTGTGTCAGCATGTGCTTTTGGACTTATATGTTTGATAGCGTCCCTATGGGTGGTATTTGTGACTCGATGAGTGGCTGAATGGCTATATGATGAGTATGATTTGGTTGCGGGATGTGTCCAGATGATTTGAAGTATTAGATGGTTTGTGTTACATGAGCTTATGAAGGATTTAGTTAAATCTCCCTGCGGTATTATAGTAGTAATAGAGTATGGGTATTGTGAGTTATCGAGTGTTTTGATCTATGGCTTTGAGCTAAGTGGGGGAGTATGCTATCAAGGATTTGATTGTGTGGTACTTGTTTCGGTTTGAGGCATACTGGTGAATCAGATATGACTTGCAGAGGCTGGTTTTGAGGATGCCTTTAGCAAGGAAATTTCTGGTTACGGTTTATATTAAACTTTATGGGTATATGGAAATCATGGAATGATTTGAGTTGTTATTCGTGAAGGATGTAGTGCGCATGGTGTAGAAATTTGCTCGATTACGCTAAGGCGGGGCCACTTCTTTGGGTATTATTGTGCTAGTGGGGCACAGGTCGTTCGACCCATTTGGTCGGTGCAGTTGAGATTTGAGCAGGGTGGATGACTCTTGAAAAAGATCTTATGGATTCAAGATTTTCATGTAGCAATTGTGAATTTTCCGGATTTGTATATGGATAGGATATGAGATTTATATTGGATGGTGTCGAGACTCACGATATTTCTATATCATTATGGATTTTTACATTTTGGTATCAGAAAGGGGAAGGAAACAATTTTAGATTCACAGAAGGTCTCTTCAGAGTGGGTATCTCGGTTGCGGTATGTTTGGGGTGCTTAAGAGGGAATACAACGACTTATGGGCCTTATGGCGTTGTGGTTTTATGCTAGTATCTCTTGTGGTGAAGTTTGGCTGAGGATCATGGTATTCTAACAAGGAGAAGTGTCAGCTTGAGGGCAATTTGGAAGGAACTCAGAGAAATGAGATAGCTTAGTAGTAGGTTGGATCAACACGACAATGGATACAATTGGTCCTTTGGGGTACTTATGATGTGGTGAGTCTCTACAGGTGTTTCGTGGCAATGCTCTTGGGTTTTGGCGACCTGCGTGGCTTGGTTGAGTTATAGAGATTTAGTTCTGATGGTTTGGTTATGTGCAAATGGGTTTCAGAGAGTTCTCGATTGTTTCTACCACGGTTTGAGATAGATATTTCCTACTGGCGAGAGGAACATGTTGCGTATTGTGATTTTCTCCTGGGAGAGATCAAATGGAATATTTTCGACTGGCTGGGTAGGTATTCTACTTGTGACATAGAGTTGACTATGAGATTCTCGTACTTTTCATATGATGGCATGATAGATGCGGTGTGTTGTGTGGGATTGAGATTTGCATGTGCAAGGTCACAGTTCATATTTGGAGGGAAGTTCATGAATTTTGGAAAACATGGACAATTTCAGATATTTAAATGAGTGTTATAACTACTTGGTAATTCCTGAGAAGGGTGCGCATTTCAGAAGGCGCACTGTGTGTTGACTTACAGATGCTTCATTGGTATTGCGGTACTCGCCTGGTTGATTGACTCTTGATATTTAGATTTTGCTATGTGGCACGGAAGAAATATAGAAGTATTCTTCGTGGGATGATTGTGTATGAGAGATGTGTTAGACATTCGGGCGGCAGAGTTGGGATCAGATATGGTGATTCGTGTGTTCTATGGATTTGGAGACTGAGAGTTCTCAGGAACAGATTGTTTCGTGGTGGTGGACTGTGAAAATATTGCCAAAGCTAGCCAGATGATGGTATCTATTATGATTAGGTCATTGTGGACTTTCATAGGGTTATTTATCTATTTGTGGGTGACCAGAATTGATTTGGGGATCCATTGATAGGCCCAATGAGGATTTGTATTCTACACCGGGTGGAATTGGTTGACTCCGTGCTGCAATTGTTGAGGGATGTGCCGTTCAGTTAGAGTTGAGCTTAATCGTGTTCTGATATGATCTTTATGTTGCTCCTCTATGCTATGAGGGGTTATGATTTGTTAGTTATATGCACATATGGTGCAGTTCTGTTTGGGCCTTATAGTGGAATTCGAGCGGAATGGTTATTGGGGTACGGAATGGTTGATTACGCCTTAGTTATGCCCTTTGTATGGTTATGATGTATGGTGTTATTTTCTTCTCAGTAGTTATGGTCATGCACTTTTGGTACTAGGCATCAAATTGCGCGTGGTTATTAATTTTGAGCATTGTGGCTCGAGGTATTTCATATGGATCAGTGTTTGGATGGGTCGCGTATTGCAGCGGGGTTATGATGGGATATGACCCTTTGTGTTAGATTTGTGTGTTTTGGTTCTACTATGTAAGATGGGTTTTAGCATTGCGATTGTGGTGGTACTTGTTGAACTTGCGGGATGGTTCTCTCGTTTGAGTCATTTTCCATGATTGAGTATATTTGGGTTGTTGCTTATCGGTGCATGGATTGCGTGAGTTGTGGTTTTAGGTTGTATTGATGTGGCATGTCACTAGAGGGATTGTGTGATGAGATGAGGTCATCGGACCTAGAATGGGTGCTATCGGATTTGTTTGCGGGATATTTGGAAGGATAATGTCGTTGATCGGCTTAGAAATTGTCTATAGTTGATATGATAAGTGGTTATGCGGTTCTGCGTGCTTCTTTCATCATTGACAGTGTACGAAGGTTTTAGAACGAGGTTTTGTTTGATATGAGGTTTATTACCTGTACCGGGTTTGTTTTGAGTAGTTATTATGATCAGAAGTTATTGCTACAAGTACGCGAGTTATGCATCATATCATGTGATTACATCTTGGGTTATGGTTACGGCTTGATACAACTTGTTCAGACTTATACAATGTGTAGATGCGATATTCAGATCTTATAGGAAATTTTGGATATTGGAAATTGGATTCTGTGGTTTACGGGGTAAGGTTGAAGTAATGATCTTCACATATGTTGCGTTGTCAGGCCTATATGGAATAGGGTGACATGGGATCACCCCCGGGTATATGCATGGTAAGGTTTCATGGCGATTTGATGGCTTTGGAACGACTCTGGGCACGTTCGAGGACGAACGTATGTTTAAGTGGGGGAGGATGTAACGACCCGACCGGTCATTTCGAGCATTTGCACTTCGCTCGGTAGTTTGAGGGTATGAGTAGCTCCATATGATGTATTATGACTTGTGTGAATCATCGGTTTCAGTTTTCAGGTTATTCAGAATTAATTTGGAAGAATGAATAACATTGTAGAAGCTTTAAGTTGGAAGAGTTGACCAAGTTTGACTTTTGTGAATTTGACCCCGAAACGGAGTTTTGATGGTTCCGTTAGGTTTGGATGGTAATTTTGGAGTCATGCGTATGCCCGGATTTGCATTTGGATATTTCTAGAAGGATTCGGCACTAATTGGCAAAAGTTGGAAATTTAAAAGTTTCGAAAGTTCATAAGTTTGATCGAGAGTTGACTTTGTGGATATCGGGTTTGGATTGTAGTTACGGGAATTGGACTGGCTTCGTTATGTCTTTTGGGACTTGTGTGCTAAATTTGGGTTAATTCCGGGTTGATTTGATATATTTCGGCACGCGTTTTGGAAGTTCAAAGTTCAAAGTTCATTTGATTTCGAATTGAGGTGCGATTCGTCGTTTTGATGTTGTTAGGTGTGATTTGAGGCCTCGAGTAGGTCCGTGTTATATTATGGGACTTATTGGTATATTTGGACGGGGACCGAGTGGCTTGAGTGAGTTTCGGACGAGGTTCACATCTTTTTTCCTCTTGTTGCCTTGTGGAAGAGTTGCTGGTACTGGTGTAGCCGCATATGCGGAGTCTTGGCCGCACAAGCAACTTCGCAGATGCGGGCTGTCCATTGCAGAAGTGAGGTGAGAGCTGGGTGAGGAAGACCGCAAAAGTGGATTTTTGTAGCGCACCTGCGTACGCGGAGATGCGAGATTTTGAGCGCAGGAGTGGGAGTTGGCGCAGATACGGGTCCTTGTGTCGCACCTGCGATGTCGCAGGAGCGGATGCTTTTCCGCAGGTGCGAGGTCCATTTCTCCAGTGCCTCTTCGTAGAAGCGGAACGTTTGTCACAAAAGTGACGCCACAGAAGCGGCTAAGTGCATCACAGATGCGAGGATGCCTGGGCAAAAGCAATATATCGAGGTTTTTTGGTTCTTATATCATATTTTGAGATTTGGCCTCGGATTTAGGCTTTTTTGGAAGCAAATTTTATCACAAGATTAGGGTAAGTGTTCTACACTCGGTTTGGATTATATTCCGTGATTCTATCTTCGTTTTTGGTAATTAGATTATGAATTATACAGAGATATTGGGGGTTTTAGCCTAAAGTTTCATAGAATGAGTTTTTGAGTTTTGAATATCGATTCGGACTCGGATTTGAGTGAAACTAGTATGGTTGGACTCGAAATCAAATGGGTTGTCGGATTTTGTGATTTTTGTCGGGTTCCGAGGTGCGGGCCGAGTTTGAATTTTGTTTAAATTTGGTTTTTTGAGTTTAGATTCGACCTCGATCAAATGGAGTTGTTTCATTAGACTTTATTTGATGTATTTGAGTTGCTTTTGGCTAAATTCGAGCCGTTCGGTGGTTGGTACGTGCGGGATGGCATTTTTGGAGTATCGCTTGGCTTCCTCGGTATTGGATTTGGCTTGTTCGAGGTTAGTAGCACTTCTAAAGTTGGAGCTGAGGGTATGAACCCTGATTATACGTGTTATGTGATTTGTTTGGAGGTGACACACATGCTAGGTGATGGGCGTGTGGGCGTGTACCGTAGAAATTGAGACTCACTTGATTCCGTAGAGCTGTGTAGCCAATTGACTTGTATTTTCCATGTATTTTTCATGTGCTATTAAAACTGAGTAGTGACTCATGTTAGATATCATGCTTAGGCAAATGCTGGTATTATTGCGAAGTCATATTCATTCATTGCATATCATATCTCAGTCTCTGCTGTTATTTATTGATACATCATATCATTATTTTGGGCTAGTTTCATGACATTGTGCGCCCGAGAGACTGGAGAGATTGATGACTGAGTGCGGCTGAGGGCTTGATTGTGAGGATATTTATGGGAGCGGGTTGCACGCCGCAATATGTTTTATTGATTTATTCCATGATTGGCTTGTTATAGCACTTGGGGTGAAGGAGCCCCTCCGGAGTCTGCACACCCACAATGAGCGCAATGGATATTATATTTGGGATGGAGTTCCCTGGGCATGGAGTAGCCCAATACTTTATATTTGGGATGGAGTTCCCTGGGCTGGATTGTCCCTATACAGTACTGTGTGACTGACTATCAGTTGCTATTTATATTGAGGGATAGATCTTCCCTGGGCTAGACCTGCCCGTACAGTACTGAGTGATTAAGTACTCTGTGAGTGTGAGTACATGAGTTCATCATTGAGATGCATTGCATTTGACATGCGTACTTGAGATACAGCTATAGAGATGCATTTCCTCATGCTACCCGATTTTGGTGACATTCATGATTTCGCCTGTATATTGACATGTAGGCATAAAGATGTATGTTCCTCATGCTATCTGAAAATGAAACATCTTATTTATTATTGAAAGGTTTTTGGGAAAATCACAGTTTTCAAACTTATTCATATATTTTTGAGGTTTTCGGAGAAATATCTGGGATACCGTTATACTTGAAAAGCATGCCTATTTTCCGTAATTGTGAACTAGTTGAGTTATTTCTTGTACCATCTTTATTATATTTTTATGAACTGTGGCTAGTTATTGGACTTGAACTTTGTCCTTTGTCCCAGCTCGTCACTATTTTCAACCTAAGGTTACGTTTGTTACTTATTGAGTACATGGGTCGGTTGTACTCATACTACACTTCTACACCTTGCGTGTAGATGTTGGATGTTGATGTAGCTGCGTACAGCGGGAGCTGGATCTAAAGATGTACCTACATTCCAGTCATAGCTGCCTCTTGATCTTGGTAGCTTTAGTATTTCAGATCTGTTTATGTATATTTCAAACAGATGGTGTATTTTATTTCAAACCAGCTTTGTAAACTCTATATCTTAGAAGCTCATGATTTGTACTACCAGTCCTTGGAAAATGTAAAAGATATAGATATTTTCTTCTATTTATTGTCTCATTAAATTTCATTGGAATTGGATAGATGTTAATTGGATTACCTGACGGGTCGGGTTAGGTGCCATCATGACTAGTTGGATGTTGGGTCGTGACAACCGGGGGGCTAAGGATAATAGTGGTGGTTTGATACAAATCTCCATAACACACTCTATTTTACACTTGTTCTTTAAGGTCTCAATTTTAGGTCAGCTTAAAGATGTCAAACTCTCAGTCTGCTCACTTGAACGGTGAGGCTGAGTCTGACCCTCATGGAGAAAACAACAATCTGGTGCCTAGCAACGATGTGCCCCCTACTGATCTCAACGGAGTCCTAATTGCAGACCCAGTCGATGCTAACTCGCAGGTGTCTAACGACGCCAACCTGCCAACCGATCCCGAGAACAACATTAGCAGAGGAGCCCGACCATCGGCTCAAGGAGAGACCGAAGTCAAAGGCGAAGGCGATGGGGTTAGCCTGTGGTTAATCTTCGAAATGTTTTAGGTTCAACATGCGGCGATAGTGTAGCTTCAAAATCAATGCCACACCCCTAGCAAAGTTGAGCCCGAACTGTCCCGGGAAAACACCCGAAGAAATGAGCAGATCAACGAAAGACTGGGTGAAGCTGAGTCCGGGGTCAGTCCCAAAGTAATAAAAATTCTTGAGTCATTAATGAAGCGGGTGGAATCAGGTGAAAATAAAATTGAGGCAAACGACAAGAAGGTGGAGATATATAATACCAGGGTCGATCAAATCCCGGGAGCACCCCCCATATTGAAAGGACCGGATTCCAAGAAATTTATCCAATAGCCTTTCCCTCCGAGCGCGTCACCAAAGCCAATCTCAAATTTCGTATGCCCGATATTCCAAAAATAACGGAACCACGGATTCGAATGTGTATGTGACCTCCTACACATGCGCCATCAAAGGCAACGACTTGGAAGATGATGAAATCGAGTCGGTGTTACTAAAGAAGTTTGGGGGAACTCTGTCAAAAGGAGCAATGATATGGTACCACAACTTACCCCCAAATTATATTGACTCGTTCGCTATGATCGCATAACGTTTTGTGAAGGCTCATGCCGGGGCCATCAAGGTCGAGACCAAAAAATTAGACCTTTTCAAGGTTAAGCAAAGAGACAACGAGATGCTCAGGGAGTTCATGTCAAAGTTTCAAATGGAACGGATGGACTTGCCTCCGGTTGCGGATGATTGCATTCAGGCATTCACTCAAGGACTTCACCCCCGAAGCTCATTGCCTTCGCAACCTCTAACACAAAATCTAGTAGAACACCCGGCGGTAACTTAGGTCGACGTCCACAATAGGTACCAGTGAAAAATCAGAGTCGAGGATGACTAACTCGGAGCCCTTCTGGGTCCGTTTATCCCATCAGAACCAACGACAGGTCTAAGAGATTCGTTGATCATGAATCAAGGCCGGTCCGATATTAGTATCAACCATACATCGTAGATCGAAAGGGAAACAGGTCGGGGCGCAACCCCACAAGGAACGAAAAGAGAAGCGATCGAGGGCCCAACAACCGAGCTATGATGAGCAAAAATGGTTTCAACAGGCCGCTCGGGGGAAGGTAAGCACTAAGATTATTAGTGTATAACTTCAACGTTGATGCAACCAGCATCGTATCAGCCATTGGGCGCATTAAGGAAACCAAAAAGCCTCGACCATTGCAGTCTGACCCTACCCAGAGAGATCCTAACCTGATGTGTAAGTATCATGGCACTCATGGCCACAGGACCGAGAACTGACGACAATTGAGAGAAGAAGTTGCCCGATTGTTTAATAACGGGCACCTCCGAGAATTTCTGAGTGATCAAGCCAAAAAACACTTCAGGAACAGGGACTCCAACAAACATACCAAATAAGAAAAACCTCAGCACATCATCAACATGATCATTAGAGGGGTCGATGTCCCCCAAGGGCTAATGATAAAGCGCACTAAAGTATCCACCACGGGGGAAAATCGCAGTCGAGATTACGTCCTGGAGGGACCCATTTCATTCTGCGACAAGGATGTCGAGGGCATCATACAACCTCATAATGATGCACTAGTAATATCCGTACTTATCAATAAATCTCATGTTAAACATGTGTTAACAGGTTGCTCAGCCAATATCATCAGATTAAGGGTTGTAGAGAAGTAGGGGTTACAAAACCAAATAGTGCTGGCAGTACGGGTGTTGAACGGATTTGACATGGCATGCGAAACTACTAAAGGAGAAATAACCCTGCCAGTGAACACTGTCGGGACGATCCAAGAGAAAATTCTACGTGATCGAAGGGGACATGAGGTACAACACCCTATTCGGAAGGCCATGGGTTCATAACATGAGGGCAGTACCCTCAACCTTACACCGGGCGCTGAAGTTCCCTACGCCAGGAGGAATCAAGATGGTCTATAGAGAGCAACCGACTGCAAAGGAAATGTTCGCAGTCGACGAGGTAATCTCGGTGCCTGTGGTCTCGACATCAAAGAATACAGAGCCGACCAAGAAGGAACAAATTAAATAGCAATCACCGATACCGATCTTGATTGAACCGGAAGAGCGAGGAGTAGACGAGGAGGATGATTACAGAGTTCCTAGATCGTTCATAGCCCCTGATGATACCGATGACACCAAATTGACGGTCGTGGAGTTGGAGCAAGTCATATTGATCGAACGCTTACCAGATTGGAAGGTATACCTGGGCACGGGTTTAACTCCAGAGCTAAGGGAAAAACTCATTGAATTTCTTATAGCTAACATAGATTGTTTCGCTTGGTCCCATCTTGACATGACAGGGATCTCGCTGGAGGTAACCACTCATAAGCTGAGTTTGGACCCCAAAGTTCAATCCGGTTAAGCAAAAAAGGAGACCGCAGTCCGAGGTCAAGCATACATTCATTAAAGATGAGGTATCTAAACTCCTTAAAATAGGGTCCATTCGGGAAGTTAAATACCCAAACTGGTTAGCTAACGTAGTGGTAGTACCTAAAAAAGGAAATAAGCTAAGAATGTGTGTGGATTACAAAAATCTGAACAAGGCATGCACTAAGGATTCTTTTTCTTTACCTAACATCGATTGGATGATCTACACGACGACCGGGCACGAGATACTCAGCTTTCTCGATGCCTATTCCGGGTACAACCAAATTCGGATGGACCCGGGTGATCAAGAAAAGACTTCCTTTATCACTAACTTTGGCACTTATTGTTATAACGTAATGCCATTCGGATTAAAGAACGTCAGTGCCACCTATCAATGCCTAGTAAATCGGATGTTCAAAGAACAGATAGGAAAATCAATGGAAGTTTATATTGACGACATGTTAGTCAAGTCCCTACGAGCAGAGGACCATTTGAAGCATTTGTAGGAAACCTTCGACATATTGAAGAGATACAATATGAAGCTGAAACCAAAAAAGTGCGCATTCGGGGTCGGATCTAGGAAATTCCTCGGGTTCATGGTATCCAATCGAGGGATCGAGATCAATCTTGACAAAATCAAAGCCATAGAAGACATCACCGTAATGGACAACATGAAGGTCGTTCAGAGGCTGACCAAGCGTATAGCCGCCTTGGGCCGGTTCATATTGAGGCCCTCAGACAACAGTCATCGGTCCTTCACACTGTAGAAGAAGAAGAATAACTTTTCCTAGACCCCGGAATGCCAATAAGCTTTGGAAGAACTCATACGGTACCTTTCGAGCCCGCCCCTGCTCCACACTCTGAAGGCGGATAATTAGCTATACAGCCTATTCTTTTTTCGAGTTCCCCAATCTTCTTTCTTCCCCTTACCAAAGACAGAAGGAGAAAGAAGCTCGTCAGGGAGTGGATGACCAAGCACAACAGAGTCGGTGTCGGTATAGTCAGTCTTATTATTACGGATAATGGGGTCCATATGCATCCTAGCGTAGGCAGCAACCGCTGCCGCCATCTGGACCGCAGCGTTGGTTTAGTGAGGGCGACCGCGAAAGTCACCGAATGGGTCAGTCTTTTAGTTCTCCCAGATTAGAATATCAAAGGAGGACGTTGCAGATGCCCGGGGCAGACACATAAGAACCCGGAATAGCGGAAATAGGTTCGTGTTCCGCTTCCAAAGTCAGTCGTCTTTGCCCAAGTGTGAATTGCAGACGAGTGTCCAGTGGTTCCATTCCTTCTTACTGTACTTCTGGGTCAACCCAACCCGAATGGGAAGAAGAGGGTCAGCCAAACTGCGGTCCACTTTGTACGTTTGCTGAGCAGACCACTCAGGCATTTTAGAAAAGGGAAGGGAACTTCTCACCCCTACTTTGCAGTTTTTGAGGTGGCGGTAAGTGCAGTCTTACTCCGGGAAGAGGAAGGTACGTAATTTCCTATTTACTATGTTAGTAGAACTCTAGGCAAGGCCGAAAAAAGGTACCCTCACCTGGAAACATTGGCGCTCGCTTTGCTAAGTGCCTCCAGAAAGTTAAAACCGTACTTTCAATGCCACCCCATATATCTCGTAAACTCTTACCCACTGAGGAACATCATGCACAAACCCGAGTTCTTGGGATGGTTGGCCAAATAGACCGTTGAAATAAGTGGGTATGATATCGAGTATCAACCCTGAACGACCATAAAATCTTAAGTTTTGGCAGACTTCGTGGCCGATTGTACGCTGGCCTTAGTGCCCGATGTCGAAAGGGAATTATTGCTAACCTCAGGGACTACCTCGAGAATTTGGACCCTTTTTATGGATGGTTCCTCGAACGCAAAGGGGTCCGTGCTCGACATCGTGCTAAAACTACCTTTGGGGAATGTAGTTAGACAATCTATTAGAACTATAAAATTGACTAACAATAAGGCCGAGTATGAGGCCATGATTGTAGGCCATAATTCCCTCCTTGTGGTAAATCAAGTCAATGGGACGTTCTAAGTGAAAGAGGAACGAATGCGAAGTTATTTAGGCAAATTACAGGTAACGTTGCATTAATTCAAGGAATGGACCTCACAGCACGTGCCCCGAGATCAGAACATCGAGGCTGATGCTCGGGCTAACTTGGGGTCATCGGTTGATGACGATGAATTCAGTTCAGGAATAGTAGTATAGTTCATGAAGTCGGTGATAAAAGAAGGCTACGCTGAAGTAAACTCAACGGGTTTAACCTGGGATTGGAGGAATAAGTACATAGACTACTTGAAGACTGGGAAACTGCCTTCGAATCCCAAATAATCGAGAGCCATGCGTACCAAGGCTGCCAGATTTAGCTTGGTCGAAGGGACATTATTCAGGAGAACGTTTGACGGCCTGCTAGCCAGATGCTTGGGTCCGGGAGATACCGAATACTCCTTGAGAGAGGTTTACAAAGGCACTTGCGGGAATCATTCGGGGGCAGAATCTTTGGTTCAGAAATTAATCAGGCCCGGCTATTATTGAACCGAAATGGAGAAAGATGTGAAGGACTTCGTACGAAAATATGATGACTGCCAGAGACAGCATCGATGATCCATCAACCGGGAGAGCTACTCCACTTGGTCCTGTCCCCTTGGCCATTTATGAAGTGGGGAATGGACATCGTCGGTCCCCTACCTTGGGCACCCGGTAAAGCTCAATTCATACCTTTCATGGCCGATTATTTTTCCAAATGAATCGAGGCTCAAGCATTCGAAAAGGTACGGGAGAAAGAAGTCATTGACTTCCTCTAGGACAAATTAATATGTCGATTTGGGATACCGGCCGAGGTCATTTGCTATAATAGGAAACAATTCATCAGCAGCAAGGTAAATAAATTTTTCAAAGATCACAAGATTAAGAAGATACTATCAACACCTTACCACCCTAGTGGGAACGGACAAGCGGAATCAACAAACAAGACCATGCTTGAAAAGCTAAAAACGAGGTTGACCGATGCCAAAGGGAAAAGGAAGGAAATCCTACCCGAAGTCCTGTGGGCATACCGTATGACCTCGAAGTCTAGTTCCAGGGCCACTCCATTTTCGTTTGTCTACGGGGCTGAAGCCTTAATACCAGTTGAAGTGGGAGAATCGAGCCTCAGGTTCCAATATGCAATAGAAGAGTCAAACGGCGAGGACATGATCACAAGCCTGGAATTATTAGATGAAATGCGGGAGGCCTCCCTAGTCTGATTGGATGCCCGAAAACAACGAATAGAAATATACTACAACCGAAGAGCCAACCTCCGACACTTCAAGCTCGGGGACTTGGTGTTGAGGAAAGTAAAATTACACACCTGAAACCCGAACGAGGGGAAGCTGGGACCAAATTAGGAAGGACCATATCGAGTAGTTAGAATTACCGGCAAAGGCTCATACAAACTCGAAGGAGGAAACAATGTGCAACTACCAAACAACTTGAACGTGACACACTTAAAGCGGTACTACTGCTAAGGTACGAACTCAATTGCTCTTTAATCATGTTGTGAATCGACCTAACATTTGCAGGCAAAGACCAAGGATGGATGTGGCTATTAGGTCTGAAAGAATGCATTGCACTCTTTTTCCCTTGAACCGGTTTTGTCGCAAAATGGGTTTTTCGACAAGGTTTTTAATGAGGCAATAGTAAAACGTGCTAACTTAGATTAGAAGACCGGTCTCAAACAGAAGTCAAAAATCGTTCACTTCATATCAACAGTATCCGAGCCCTCTCAAGCTCGACCTCGAATACTAAGGGCCATTACCCTCGGATTAAGGTTTTGAGAAAGGAAAAAAGAAAAACATTAAATACTAGAAGCTAAGGCTTGGTGGTTAGGATTCATTGTAAGGGCCAAACGGTCATATGAACCATTCTCACATAGTCCACCCTAGCCATAATACAAGCTTTTATGCGCTTTCGGTCATGTACTTTACACACTGAGAAATGAAAGAAAGTCCCACCTTGATATTACGCATTTTCTCGCTTCTCCGATTTCGGATCCTAAGATCCCACGGGCTACCCTTACTCGGGGACTATCAAGCCCATGAGCTACCCATACTAGGGGACTATCGTGCCCAAGGGCTACTCCTACTCGGGGACTATCGCCTGAAGAAAGTTCGGACAGCCTGAGTTACCAAATCTCGAAGGCACCAAACCTATTAGGTGGTGCCCAAATACAAAAGGCTACGGCCACCCTAAAAGCGGCTCAGAGACATCCGAAGCTCATAATCAGAAACTAAGGCCTTCATAAAAACTCAAAACCTGCTAAAATGTTAACCTCGACAAAATCATCATCTAAAATCACTTAAGCATCTTGAAAAAACTTCCGGTCACACCGAGTTTTCAAAGTCTCGAGCTAAGGCATCAATAACATTATATGAATAGAAATTACGAAAAGATGCTGGAAAAGTGAAGGCACGATATTGCCAGAAAGGGAAAATTTCATATATATTCCGAAATATATTTACAAAGGCCCAATAAAAACTGCCTCAAAATAAACAAAAACAAAATATACATGAGGGAAAAAAACTAAAAAAGTACTAAGTCATCTATGCTTGGTCTTCACTGGGGCCCAACTCGTTGCTAGAAGTATCGGAGCCCTCTGAACCCTTGGAGCCTTCGGCACCTTCAGGCTCGTAGAGCTATTTCGCCTTGGCCTTGAGCGTGTTTGCTTCCTTGATCTCAGCCGACAGGTCGAAACCTCGGGTGTGGATCTCTTCAAGGGTCTCTCTTCGGGATAGCCGCTTCACATATTCATCCTTTGTCTTTAGGCGGGTTTCGGCTGCCTCCACATCAGCCTTATATTGGGCCACCATTTCCTCGGCATCGGCGGAAGCTGTGTCTAATTTGGACTTCATTGCCTCATATTCTCTACCGAGGGCATCCCGCTCTGTGACGGCCGAGCTCAAATGTGCTCGGAGATGATCATTTAGCTGAGACCATTTATCAGCTTTGTCCTTTGCCCCAAGGAGTTGGTTCTCAACCGATGCCAGCTCCACCATCGCATTTTCAATCTCCAAAGCCAGCAGGTCCATTTTGCCTTTCCACCCATCGGCCATGGCCTTGACGTCGTTCATCTCAGCTTAGAGCTGGTCGATCAGGTTGATCTTCTGTTGGACCTCCGAGGTTGTGTTGTTAGTCACCACGACTAGTTCCTCATGTTTAGCTTCAAAGACCTTTACCTTTTCGACCAGGTCAGCATGTTCCGGCTTCAATGTCGAAGCTTCCTTCTGAGCCTTGTCCAGCTTGGCCTGGGGGTCTTTGACGGCCCCGTCCTGTTTCTCATAGAGAAGCCTGTACATGTCTTTCTTCCGAACCTGATCTTTGAGCTCGAACTCGATCTGGTTAATTTCCAAGCGGTATCGGAGGAAGCTCTCATGGTGAAGCACTGAGGCCTGCAAAATAATGAAAATAGTAAGAGACATCAAAACTTAATTGGAATTCACAAGGGGGTGTAAAAGTGTTGATGTCTTATCTGGTTCAGCGCCTGTTGCGCCTCGTTGAAAAGACTTGACGTGCCCACCTCATTAATCTTTGCTTGGTCCTCCTCGGTCACCAGGCATCGGAGGTAGTTGGCTACGCCCACTGGAGCAGATAGAACTTGAGCATCCTTCGGGACCGTAAGAATGACTGTCCTCTTGCGGCCGGGGTCCACGCTCGATGCGGAAAACTGCTTCACACATTTTGGGCTCGAACTCGGCCTACCAGCTTTTGAGGGCACGTCTTTATTCGGGATCTCTAGGTTGCCCAGCCCCAAAAGATCTTCCAAAGTAGACATGTACATGCCATCGAAGAAGGGTGGAGAGGGTCGTCTGCACCCTAAACCCCTTCGCTTGACTTTTCCTTACCCGCTTATGCATCTTCAAGCATGGAATCGGTATAGGATGGCGCCTCGATGATATCGATCACACCGGTCACCTCCTTCAGAACTGGAATGGTTTATTGGGAGGTCACAGCATCCGTCTCCACTACGGCCTCTCGAATTGTAAGAGGATCTGCCGGCCCCTTCCCTCGGTCGTCGCCTGCTCCCTAGCAAGTGTCGATCCATGGGCGACGAAGATGTCATCCTTTTCAGGCTCATCCCTGAGCCGGTGAAGAAAGTCATGGTCCCGTACCCTAGACTTAGTATTCTTCTTGGGCTTATGAGCCCGGGAAGCCGCCTTCTGTTTTGTCTTTGCCTCGGGATCCGGGGATCCCGAAGACTTTCTTTTCCTATTCTTCTCCCCCGTGGCAGCCCAAGGCTATCCCGAAATAGAGGGACCAATGGATAAGGACGCATCTTTGTCCCCATCCAGTGGCCTAATTTCAGTGGTCTTAGGCAAACCAGCGAAGGAAAGGGAATAAAAACAGCATTAAATAAGTTTGGGGCGTAGTAATAACTATTTTGGGAATAGCCTTACCATGAGAACGGGCCTCCCATCTGCCCTTCAAACGTTTGTGCCATGCGCGCTCATTGTAGGGCATCTGCTTGCAGATTCCTTCGATCCACTCCTTGAGCCGGGGGACTGCATTGGGAACCCGAGAAGAGATGCACGACCAAAAATACCGGCAATGAGAGAATAAATAAAGTAAAATTGACACTTAAGGAAATACTACACTTACGAGATATATTACAGTTCTCGGGGAATGGCAGGAACTCGAGAGGGATCAGATCTTCAGTTTTTTACCCAAACAAAATGACCTTCTAACCTCGGTCTCGATCCTTGTTGATGCTAGAAAAGGGAGCCTTACTGGCTCAATGAACAAGATTAATTTATCCCTCTCAGAAAATTTGGGGACTTTACAGACGGAGTAGGTGGTCAAGGGTAAACCGAGGAGATTCAGTATTGTTTACAAAATGACGTAGGAGGATCACGATCCTCCAAAGGGATGGGTGGATTTGCCCGAGGCACACCTCGTACCTCTTACAAAAGGCTAGGACTACTGGGTCTACTGGGGCCAGTATGAAGGGGTAAGTGTAAACACTTAAATACCCCTCCACGTGGGTAGTAATATCGTCCTTGGGCCCGAGGACAACCACATCCTTGACTTCCCATTTACAGTCCTCTCGGACTATGGGATGGGTATCTTTAGTAACTGAGCATATCTATTTCCATGCTCCTTCACCCAGGTCTCATTTGAACAACCCCCTAGTATAAAGCTTTTCATGGGGGGCTCTTGGGCCGCCTCAGGGGTACCCCGCCTCGAGAGCAACCACCTCGGCATTTGTGGCCGGGTGAGAATATGAAGGGGCAGCCTGCTGAGGAACTGATTTGGAAGTTTTAGCCATTGCAATCTGGGAAAATATGAAGAATTGAAGAAAACGTATGAAGATTGGAAGAAAAAGTATGAAGATTTGAAGGAAAGGTATGAAGATTTGAAGAAAAGAGTATGAAGGATTGAAGGTAGGATGAAGATCTGGGTTAGAAGTTTAAGAAAAAATATGAAGATTTGAAGATCGAAGATGAAGATATGAAGGTTTGAAAATGTTGAAAGCCGCTAGGAAATTCGAAGGTAGAAGTAGGATCGGAAAGTAGAGGAAGTAAAAACGGTCGAAGCTTTTATAGAGGAAAATATAATCAATATGCAATGTTTTACATTCGGAGGCAACCAGCTGATGATCGACATATGTCCGAAATTAGAACGACGCAACTGATGGGACGTTTCGGCTTATTCGTCATCTCGGTTGTAACACGAAGAAAGGAACCGGGGTTCATCTATCGTTTCCTATTATTTTGGTGAACCTACTCTCAGGGAAATGATGGGACTATCTGTATACAGGTAAAACCGGGGCTAACACACACCCCGATTTCTCGGTGGGTCAAACGAAGCAAGGACATGACTACATTGGATCAGATACGAAGCTGGGAACTTCCCGTACCGAGGCCCGAACGGAGTGCTCGCCACCGGGCTTGATAAGACAACACTTCCCCGAACCAAAAACGAGCTCCGAGACCTCGGCAAGCATGGTAACGGTTGCAGACGACTAACAGAGGGTCGTGATATCGACACCCCACCGGATATCACGGCGCAGATCTTGCCTGACGTCGGTAGCGGGTCATTAATTGACGAGAAATGAGGATTTTACCTTTTTTAGAATTGTATTAGGGATGCAAATCTCCTACTATATGAAGGGGAAGCTTTTTATTTAATAAAACACATTATAACACGCAAATCAAGGCAATACAGATTCATTTTTGTGCTCTCTAGTTATTGAAAGGTTCTTATTTTACTATTGTTATTTATACGCAATTGGCTTCAAATTGAGGGTCCAGTCGAGGGCAGAACTACTGTGCAGCGTTAATTCGAGCCCGGCCTTAACGTCATAATTAGTTTGATTATTCGTTTTGTATTTAACTCCTTTATCTAACATTCTTGATTATTTGTGTTGAATCAATCCACATATCCTTAAAACCGCGTATAAATTCAATTGTTATCCATTTTAAGGGTAAAAACACTTTTATTAATATCAAAAAGGTGGTGTCACTCGAAAGTTATTTGGTGATAAATCTTATATTCAACTTTAATTAGTGTTGCGGCCAAACGCACATGCAAGTATACGAGGTCGTCAAGTAATAAAGTGATAAAAGCGTGTCGAACCCACGAGGACTTGTTATCAATTATTAACTAAATTACACTATTCCAATTATCTAAATAAGAATTGAACCCAAAAGTAGTGATGCTAAAGTAATTAAACTAAAATTAAAATAAATAATGAATTCTGAACAAAGGAAGAACAGATTTCTATGTTATCAATGTAATGAAAACGATCCAGGGTTATGGGCTATCTAATATTCCTATTGTATTCTTCAATTGAATTGACTAACTAATTCATCTAGATTATTGGTTGACAAGGTTAATATTGCTTATAAGAATTTGTCGAGTTCTTACTCGCCTATTCAAGCTAACCTAACGCCTATATGTCTATAGAGTTAGAACTAGAAAGAACGCATTTATAATTCATGTACATCAACCAAGCGAGTCAATTAGGTATATGTCTATCCTAACAGCGAATCCATTCCCCGATGCCCAGTTTCAAGAACTTGCTCTACTCAATCCTTTGTGCAATCTAGAATTCCCACATTCGAGTTCAATTCTAGATTCGTAGATAGTATTCAATTGGTGATCAATAAATTAAATAATTAGGCGCAGGATTGAATAAATAAACCAATATGATAAATCAAGAAAGCAAAATCAATATCCGAATAACAATAGTCAGGAAAGAACCACAACCCTAGAACGTGAAGTTTAGCTCTACATAGACATGGCAGCAAAACAATAAATCATACAAGGAAACATAAAAATTACTAAATTTGGCAGAAAAAAAATGAAATCCGGCCTCCACGGCGGCTCTGTGCTCTTCCTTGGTCAAAAGTTGTTCTCAAAAACATTCTCCCCCTCCAAAATAGGTTTAGAACCCCTTTTATACAAGTTGGGACCGTGTAGGACCGAAATAACCTTGTCCCAGGCAAAATAGGATAAATCTCGCCCCCAGCGTCTAGACCAGCACCTAGGGCTGGCCCTGGCGCAGAAACCAGTGAGTTTTTGCTATTTTCATGAATTCAACTCCAATTCCTTAGTTTGCCTTTGAGACTTAGTTCCTTTTCTTTTGTCTTCCACCAGGGGGGACAAATACTTAAAGGGTGTCCCCCTTTTTATTATTCTTTTAATTTTTTTTTTATCTTCCGCGTTTTATTTAATTTTTTTCCAAATCTCTTCATTTTCATACCGCTTTATTCCTACACAGTTAAAATATAATATTAAGCATAAAGTAATATAATTAACACTCAAAAGATGTTTAAAAGTACTAGAATGTGAGGCAACAATGAGTAAATATATGTATTTTTGACCGAACATCACCACCCCACACTTAAACGTTGCTTGTCGTCGAGTCAACCAACACTTTACACTATCTTTGAGCACTTAACATATTTAACACTTTTGAAGCACACTATACCAATGACTATGGTTGATAGCAATAATTAAACCTTGGCATACATAGTCACATACACTTCCCTTTACTCATGCCATAATTCAAAGATATTCAGAACAAATATAACATACTCATAACAATCTTAGCCTCAAAAACCAACTCAATGTCACAATGTACTCATGGCTTGATCACTCAACATCGTCGAAAAGCCTAATAACGTTACCTATCCCTCATGAAATCGTGTGCCCATACAACAAAAATCAAAAAGAGTAAGAAGAATCCATACATTCGAATCTCATGATCAAATATAGTTTAAGGACTCACTTGTATATAAAAGAAATCTCTCACTCTTACAAAGAAGTCACATGCATGCAATTGGTACCATAGGCTTTCCCTTAATGTAAATCTCCACTAATGTAGGCTCGCTCGATCTAAAATCAATTAGGACTTTTTATGGTTGTAATGTGGGCTAAAGGACGGGTATGATATATTTAGAAATAATGGTTCACCCTCATAAGCACTTTAACACATCACATAATCAACTTTAAATGCATATTTCCTCAATCCAACTTCAATTTCACAAACAATATCACTCCCAAAAATATTTCCTATTTATTTAAGCACTATCTTAATTTGCATTCCACTAGCAAAAACAAGATATTTATTTATCTACACGTTTTTTTCTTTTTGTTTCTAACTATGCCTTTTTTCTTCTTTTTTCGCTAGTGGTGTATTCTTTTATAAAACAAGTGCACCTTTCTTCCTTTTATTGGTTCCACTCAAAAGCCACCCAACACTTAGTCTCTTCTTACTTCTTTTAGCGCTCATTTCACAATGAAAGTGCTTTAAGAGGTAAAAGGATCAAAATAATGTTAATTAAGAACAAAAAGAGTATAGGCTTGTAATGTGGGTGCCAAATAAAAGTCTATATGCTCAAAGGGATAACTAGGGATAAAGTGTATTTATGGTAAGCAATAATCTCAAAAAGATCAAAGGAAGCCTAAAATCATTTCTCAAACCGAGCATCACCTAAAATTTCGCTTCGACTCACATCCCAGGAAAGTTCTGGACACAAGTACAATACATGGACTACACAAAAACCTCACCACACATGGCCCATGTCTCACTGAGGACGGTCCCATTCCGACTCTCAACTAATGCAAGTATTCACGGAATCACAAGATATTAAGCATTAAGCACAAAGTGAACATAGGTCAAGTAAATGAGACATAGGCGTCAATAACATGCTATCCAGTCTATACAGGCATCATAGACAATTTCAAAATATAGGGAAGATACTACACATGCCAAAGTCTAAATATGCTACTATCAAACAAGTCAAGGGCGCTTAGGAATCTCATCTGTCTTCCATTTATGTTATTCCCTAAATTCCTAAACTACTCTAATAGAATAAACTATCTGGTTCAAACTACATCCCATGGTAAAGAACCGAGGAACAAAGAAAAACCACAGTGGATTATTACTACCTATGGAAAACTAATAGACATATTTTTGTATTTTTCTATTTTGCATTTTTTTTTTATTTAGACTTTAATCCCTCAAGAAAATTGTCTAGGAGATCCATCATCGGGAAAAGTTTAAGTTTTTCAAAACAAAAACATTTTTTCTGATTTTTCACATTAAAAAAATTAAGCTACTAAAACTACTACTATAATACTACACAACTACAAAAATAAAAATAAGAACCTAAAATCAAAATAAGAAGTTAATATTTTTACTAACATACTACTACTAATTATCTAAAGGAATCCTCCCACCCCACACTTAAAAGAGTGCAGTTTTCCCAATGCACAAATAAAGAAAAAATAACAAGAGTGGATAAGAAAATCCCTGAAAGGCCAAAAGGCCGAAGCAATAGCAGCTCACGGGGTACTCAGACTTCTTCCACAGATGGTCCTTTGTGCGGGTACCTCACACTAGTTCCAATCTCCTAGCTTGCTTTTGCACACTTCCAATGGCTCTCTTCCTATGCTCATAATCCTACAAAATAAAACAACAATACAAAAATAATAAAAAATAAAATAAACCAAAAACAAACAAAAATAAAAGAAAGCAGTAAAGCTGGGTTGCCTCCCAACAAGCGCCTAAATTAACGTCGCGGCACGATGTGAACCACTTTTTCCTCTACCTTGAACTTATGAATTGTACCCCTAACATGGCATCCAGTGGTGGGTTAACAAAGATAACCAGGCCAAGTAATAAATTTTTCACTCTGCACTTCTCGGCCTTTAGATGAGGAATGTAATTTTTACTTTTTGGTATGACAAATTCAAAAATATAGGCAATCTCATCCTCACTCTTTGACTTCCCCATAGGCTCAGATTGCTCGATTACTATCTTACTAGCTAAACACAATGTGAAAAAATGATTGAAATGAGGTCTAATGCGCCTTAACTCATGAATTGTACTACTATTTACATCCCAGTATATACATACACTCAATTCTCCAAAAGTAATGTTATTTACTCCCTCATATGACTCTAAAGCACTCTTCTCAATATTGGCATCATCAAGAAAAATATGGTCTAATGAATGGTATTCTTGTTTTAGCTCCTCAATTTGGTCTAGAAGATTTTTTTCAACTTCACACAACTCATCATTAAATGGTTGGGCGTTACACGCATCAACTTTTGCACTCAAATATGCATCCAAGTTATGCACAGCCAAGCCAAAATTGTTAATTTTATGTGCAAGCTCAACTCTCTCCTTAGACCAATCATTCACCAATGTTGTTAGAAGACAACATCGTTTCGTATATTACCTTAATCGAGAATATTCGTCACAATACCAACCCTTACTCCCATACTTAAAATCAGACTTTCAAGAGGTCAGGTCATGACAAGCCCAAAAAGACGGGACATAAAAGTCTTTCGTCAACCAAGCGTCTTCATCAACAACCTTATTTCCGCATATTTCATCCCTAGATGTCATGGTAAGAGAACTAGACACACACTAAGAGAAAATATTAAAGAACTATAAAAATAAATATTTACAAAACAAAAAAACTGTAAAGATAAGAGTAAAAGTCTTATCTAGAAAAATAATCTAATTCTAAGTCCCCGGCAATGACGCCAAAAGCTTGTTGCGGCCAAACGCACATACAAGTATACGCGGTCGGGCCAAACGCACACACAAGTATACGCGGTCGTCAAGTAATAAAGTGATAAGAGAGTGTGGAACCCACGAGGACTTGTTATCAACTATTAACTAAATTAATCTATTCCAATTATCTAAAACAAGAATTGAACCCAAAAGTAGTGATGCTAAAGTAATTAAACTAAAAAGAAAATAAATAATGAATTCTGAACAAAGGAAGAACATATTTTTATGTTATCAATGTAATGAAAACGATCCGGGGTTATGGGCTATCTAACATTCCTATTGTATTCTTCAATTGAATTGACTAACTAATTCATCTAGCTTATTGGTTGACAAGGTTAATATTGCTTATAAGAATTTGTCGAGTTCTTACTCGCCTATTCAAGCTAACCTAACGCCTATATGTCTATAGAGTTAGAACTAGAAAGAACGCATTTATAATTCATGTACATCAACCAAGCAAGTCAATTAGGTATATGTCTATCCTAACAGAGAATCCATTCCCCGATGCCCAGTTTCAAGAACTTGCTCTACTCAATCCTTTGTGCAATCTAGAATTCCCACGTTCGAGTTCAATTCTAGATTCGTAGATAGTATTCAATTGGTGATCAAGAAATTAAATAATTAGGCGCAGGATTGAATAAATAAACCAATATGATAAATCAAGAAAGCAAAATCAATATCCGAATAACAATAGTCATGAAAGAACCACAAACCTAGAACGTGAAGTTTAGCTCCACATAGACATGGTAGCAAAACAACAAATCATACAGAAAAATATAAACATTACTAAGTTTGGCGGAAGAAAAGATGAAACCCTGCCTCCACGACGGCTCTGTGCTCTCCCTTAGTCAAATGTTGTTCTCAAAAATATTCTCCCCCTCCAAAATAGGTTTAGAACCCCTTTTATACAAGCTGGGACCGTGTAGGACCGAAATAACCTTATCCCGGGCGAAATAGGATAAATCTCGCCCCCAGCGTCTAGACCAGCGCCTAGCGCTGGCCCTGGCGCAGAAACGAGTGATTTTTTGCCTTTGAGACTTAGTTCCTTTTCTTTTGTCTTCCACTAGGAGGGACAAATACCTAAAGTGTGTCCCCATTGTTTTTTATTCTTTTAATTTTCTTTTTTTATCTTCCGAGTTTTATTCAATTTTGCTCCAAATCTCTTCATCTTCATACGGCTTTATTCCTACACAGCTAAAATATAATATTAAATATAAAGTAATATAATTAACACTCAAAACACGATAAAAAGTACTAGAATGTGAGGCCACAATGAGTAAATATATATATTTTTGACCGAACATCAATTACCTTGCATGATTTAAACTATTCTCAACTACTCTATCAAATTCCTCAAAGATATATACTATAAAATGTCTATTCGTTTATAAAATATATTAGTGGAGACAAAACTTCTACTGTCACGACCCAATTTCTCCCTCCGTGAACCGTCGTGACGGCACCTAGTCTCTACGACTAGGTAAGCCTAACATTTTGCGAAAATGAAACAAAAGCATGAACATTAACTACTAACAATAACAAATATCTAATAAGCAACTGAATGCCACTCAGCATATACATTTATCACCTCTGAAAAAGTATGAAAAACATTCCCAAAATCCAAAAACCCGTAAGTCACAAGATACTAAGAAGTCTTAACTCTTCTATACATCATTACTACAGAAGGAAGGAAAAATGAACATAGGGGGATAGAGGGGGGGACTTCAAGGATCTGCGGGCATGGGCAGATGTACCTTGAAGTCTCCAATAAGCAGCAGCGATTGCGACTAGTGATGAGGCTGGTAAGATGAACCTGGATCTGCACACAAAAAACATGTGCAGGAAAGGGCGTGAGTACACCACAACGGTACCCAATAAGTGCTAAGCCTAACCTCGGTCGAGTAGTGATGAGATCAAGTCAGGGCCCTATTGGTATAAATATAATGAAATAAGACAGAATGAAATATCGTAGTAAAAATAAATACGGAAATATAATAGGAATAGAATCAATGAAAGACAACAGCTCAAAACACAGTGATAACAACAGGGGATCTCCCGAGATACCATCTCATAGTCCCAAACGTAAATGTGCAGGGGGATCTCCCAAAATACCGTTCCGTAGTCCCAAAATAAATATGCTGAGCAGGGGGATCTCCCGAAATACTGTTCCGTAGTCCAAAAATAAATATGCCGAGCAGGGGGATCTCCCGGAATACCGTTCCGTAGTCCCAAAGTAAATATGCAGTACAGGGGGATCTCCCGGAATACCATTCCGTTGTCCCAAAGTAAATATGTAGAGCAACCAATCGAAATAACAGTTATAGCAAGAAATCCTACAGGTTAGACTAAGTTCAAGTCAAGAAAAGCAGGTAATTTCACTAAACATGCTGCACAGAGTTCAAATAGGTAGATAAACAAGTAGGCATGCTATTCTAGTCTAAATAGGATAGTTACATATGCTAGTGTGTTTCAAATAAGGAGAAAACAAGTTATGACTTAGTGAAAAATGGAGTTTTACAACAAATAGCTCGTGTACGTACTCGTCACCTCTCGTACACGACGCTCACATATCACACAGTACCAAATCTTAAGGGGTATTCCTCCACGCAATGTTAGGTAGGCCACTTACCTCGAACGAAGCTCAAATCAATCCGTCGCAACGCACTTTCCACGGATATCCGACTTCGAATGGCTCAAATCTAGCCAAAACCAATTACATAACATAAATATAGCTACAAGAAACTAATCTAGCTAACGAAATCAAAGCTAAGGTAAGAAATTAGAAAAATGCCCAAAACGTCTCCCCGGCCCCACGTCTCAGAATCGGGTAAAAGTTACTAAATATGAACACCCATTCACTCACGAGATCACTCGTACCAAAATTTTCCAAATCTGATGTCTAAATCCCACTCAAAACTCAGAAATTCGGTTGGGAAACGTTTCCCCCATTCTCCCAACTTTCTCACTCAAATTCCTTAATTAAATGAAGAAAACAACAATAAATTAATGAAATATGATAAAATTCAAGTTAAAAATCGTTAGCCCAAATCTCTCTCTGAAAAGCCCTTAAAGGATCGCCAATTTCCGAGCTCCCAAGTCCAAAAATGGAGAAATGAATCAAACTCTCGAATATTTCCCTTTTCTGCCCAGCAAATTCGCTCCTGTGACCTATCCATTGCACCTGCGGACATTCCATCGCAGGTGCGGAAATGACTTAAGGAACCTGGGACCGCTTCTACGAGAAAGTGTCCGCACCTGCGCGTGCGCACCTGCGGAAACTGGTCCGCTTCTACGGTCTCACGTAGCACCTACGCTCCAGGGTTGCATCTGCGGGCATCGCAGATGCGGAATATTACCTCACACCTGCGATCCCTGAGCTCCTCCTTCCAAACCGCTTCTGCGCCTGATTTTCCGCACGTGCGAGTCTGCACCTGTGGTTCCCCAACCGCAGATACGAAAATACTAGCAACCAGATATCTTCAGCAATTGCATAAGTCCAAATTTCAGCCCGTTGAGCATCTGAAACACACCCGAGGCCCCCGGGACCTCAACCAAATATATCAACCAATCCTAAAATTCCAGACGAACTTAGTCGAGCCTTCAAACCACATCAAACAACGCTAAAATCACGAATCATCCTCCGATTCAAACTTAAAGAACTTAAAATTTCCAAATTCGACAACCGATGCCGAAACCTATCAAACCATATCCGATTGACCCTAAAATTTGTACACAAGTCATATTCGACCCTACAGACCTATTCCAACTTCCGGAATCGGAATCCGACCCCGATACCAAAAATTTCACTACCGGTGCAAAACTCCAAAAATTCGACTTTCGCCATTTCAAGCCTAAATGAGCTACAGACCTCCAAAACACAATCCGGACATGTTCCTAAGCCCAAATATCACCTAACGGAGCTGACGGAATCGATGGAACTCCATTCCGGAGTCATCTTCACACAGTTCTGACTACGGTCCGAATCCTAAAACTTAAGCTTTATGTTTAGGGACTAAGTGTCCCAAAACACTCCAAAAACCAAAACGAAACCTCTCGGCAAGTCACAATAGTAGAAAATAGATACAGGGAAATCAGTTAATAGGGGATCGAGGCTATAACTCTCAAGATGACTGGCCGGGTCGTCACATCCCCCCCCTCCCCCTCTTAAAACAATTGTTCATCCTAGAATGAGTATAGAGACATACCTGAAACTGTGAAAAGATGAGGATAACGGTTGTGCATATCCTGCTCGGTCTCCCAAGTCATCTCCTTGACCGGCTTGCCCCNCCTTTACTAATGCAATGTTCTTTAACCTCAGCTTTCGAACTTGCCTATCCAAAATAGTCACTGGCTCCTCGACGTATGATAGAACCTTGTCCAACTAGACTGAGCTGAAATCCAACACATGAGACAGATCACCGTGATACTTCCGGAGCATCGAAATATGAAATACCGGATGAACTCCTGCTAGGCTGGGAGGTAAGGCAAGCTTATAAGCAACCTCCCAACTCGCCGCATCACCTCAAAGGGCCAATAAACCTTGGGCTCCGCTTGCCCCTCTTTTCGAACCTCATAACGCCCTTCTTAGGCGAAACCCGAAGCAGGACCCGCTCTCCAACCATGAATGCAACATCGCGAACCTTCCGGTCCGCATAGCTCTTCTGTCTGGACAGGGCTGTGTGAAGTCTGTCCTGAATCACCTTTACGTTCTCCAAGGCATCCTGAACCAAGTCTGTACACAATAATCTAGCCTCGCCCGACTCGAACCAACCCATTGGGGACCGACACCGCCTACCATACAGAGCCTCATACGGTGCCATCTGAATGCTGGACTGATAACTGTTGTTGTAGGCAAACTCCGCAAGTGGAAAGAACTAATCCCAAGAACCTCCAAACTCCATCACACACGCACGGAGAATATCCTCAAGAATTTGAATAGTGCTCTCGGACTGCCCGTCCGTCTGAGGGTGAAAAGATGTGCTCAACTCCACCCGAGTACCCAACTCCAGCTGTACGACTCTCTAGAACTGCGATGTACATTGTGTGCCCCGGTCAGAGATGATAGATACCGGTACGTCATGAAGTCTAACAATCTCACGAATTTAAATTCAAGCTAGCTGCTCGGAAGAATAGGTAGTCATCACAGGAATGAAATGAGCTGACTTGGTTAGCTTGTCCACAATCACCCAAACCGCATCAAATTTCTGTTGAGTCCGTGGGAGTCCAACAACGAAGTCCATAGTGATCCGCTCCCATTTCCTCTCCGGAATCTCTATCTTCTGAAGCAACCCAACTGGTCGATGATGCTCATACTTCACCTGCTGGCAATTTAGACATCTAGCCACATACTCTACTATGTCCTTCTTCATCCTCCTCCACCAATAATGTTGCCTTAGGTCCTGATACATCTTTGCGGCACCCGAATGAATGGAGTACCGCGAGTTGTGAGCCTCCTGGAGAATCAACTTACACAAACCGTCCACATTGGGCACACATAACCTGCCCTGCATCCTCAATGCACCATCCTCCCCAATAGTGACCTCCTTAGCATCACCGTGCTGGACCGTGTCCTTAAGGACAAGCAGATGGGGGTCATCATACTGACGCTCCCTGATACGATCATAAAGAGAAGACTGAGAGACCACACAAGCCAATACTCGACTCGGCTTAGAAATATCCAATCTCACAAACTGGATGGCTAAGGCCTGAACATCCAATGCCATAGGCCTCTCTGCTGTTGATAGATATGCTAAACTCCCCATACTCTCTGCCCGATGACTCAAAGCATCGGCCACCATATTGGCCTTCCCGGGATGGTATAAAATGGTAATGTCATAATCCTTAAGCAGCTCTAACCACCTCTTTTGACGCAAATTAAGATCCTTCTGCTTTAACAAATGCTACAAACTCTGGTGATCAGTGTAGATCTCATAAGAAACGCCGTACAAATAGTGCCTCCAAATCTTCAAGGCATGAACAATAGCTGCTAGCTCAAGGTCGTGGACAGGATAGTTCTTTTCATGCACCTTCAGCTGTCTGGATGCGTAGGCAATCACCCTACGGTCCTGCATTAACACCGCGCCGAGGCCAACTTGTGACGCATCACAATAAACTATATAAGACCCCGAACCTGAAGGCAATACCAATACTAGGGTTGTAGTCAAAGCTGTCTTGAGCTTCTGAAAGCTCTCCTCACACTCCTCTGTTCACCTGAACGGAGCACCCTTCTGGGTCAGCCTGGTCATAGGTGCCACAATAGAAGAAAATCCCTCAACAAACCGATGGTAATACCGTGCCAAACCCAGGAAGCTCCAAATCTCTGTCGTTGAGGACGGTCTGGGCCAACTCTACACTGCTTCCACCTTCTTCGGATCCACCTTGATCCCCTCACTCGACACAATATGACCCAAAAATGCCACAGAATCTAACCAGAACTCACATTTTGAGAACTTTGCATACAACTTCTTTTCTCTCAAAGTCTGAAGCACTGTCCTCAGGCGCTGCTCATGATCCTCCCGAGTCCGGGAATACACTAGAATGTCATCAATGAATACGATGATGAAAGAATCAATATAGGGCCGGAACACACTGTGCATCAAGTGCATAAAGGCTGCTCGGGCATTGGCCAGCCCAAATGACATCACAAGGAAATCGTAATGGCCATACCGAGTCCTGAAAGCAGTCTCTAGGATATCTGGCTCCCGAATCTTCAACTGATGATAACCTGATCGCAAGTCAATCTTGGAAAACACTTTCGCACCCTGTAACTGATCAAATAGGTCATCAATACGAGGCAAAGGATACCTCTTCTTCACTGTGACTTTGTTCAACTGGAGATAATCAATACACATACGCATAGAACCATCTTTTTTCTTCACAAACAAGACAGGAGCACCCCAAGGTGACACACTGGGCCGAATGAAGCCCTTATCAAGCAACTCCTGCAACTACTCCTTCAACTCGGGAGGAGCCATACGGTATGGAGGAATAAAGATGGGCTGAGTGCCCGGCAACAAATCAATGCCGAAATTAATATCTCTGTCGGGCGACATGCCTGGAAGATCAGCTGGAAACACATCTGGGAAATCCCTCACTACTGGAACTGACTCAATTGTAGGGGTATCAATACTGACATCTCTCACATAAGCTAAATACACGTCACACCCCTTCTCAACCATTCGTTGATCTTTAAGAAATGAAATAACTCTGCAGGGAGTATACTCTAAGGTAACTCTTCACTCTAATCGTGGTACGCCTGGCATAGCCAGCATCACGGTCTTAGCGTGACAATCAAGAATAGCATAATGGGGAGACAACCAGTCCATGCCCAAGATAACATCAAAATCTACCATGCTGAGTAATAATAAGTCTGCTCTAGTCTCAAAACCACTAAGAGCAATCAAACACGACCGATACACGCGGTCCACAACAAGAGAATTTCCCACAAGAGTAGACACATAAACAAGGGAACTCAAAGGATCCCTAGATACGCCCAAATATGGGGAAAAATAAGAGGACACATATGAATACATAGAGCCTGTGTCACATAACTCTATGACAAACTGGAACAATACCTGTAATGACAGAGTCGGAAGAAATTGCCTCTGTATGAGCCGGAAGAGCATAATACCTGGCCTGGACTCCCCCTCTAGGGCGACCTCGACCTCGTCGACCTCCACCTCGAGCTGGCTGAGCAGGTAGGGTGGTAGCTAGTGCTGGAATCATGACCTGAGGACCCGGTAGAGCACGTGGTGGCTGAGAAGTCTGTGGAGGTGCAACCCTCCTAAGTCTGGGGCAATACCTCACCATATGGAGGGTGTCCCAACATGTAAAGAAACCTCTCGGAGGGCGTGGCTGCTTTGACTAACTCAGGCCAGGTCTGCTGGACTAGCCGCTAAAAGCACCAAGAGCAGGAGGCACTCTAGATACAGGTGGTGCATAATAAGGCTCCTGGGCCTAGAAGAGGCTGGAACACCACTGGAAGCTTGAAGAGCTAAATGAACGGGGCGACCCACATAACCCCTACCATGGAGAGCTACTGGGGCACGAGCTCCTGAATAAGAACTAGTCTCTCGAGACCTCTTAGCCTCTCTCTCCTCTCGGTCTCGGGCAAGCATGCCCTCCAATATCCTAGCAATACTCACAGCCTGCTGGTAAGGAATATCCATCTCCAGCTCCCTGACCATACTAATCCTGATATTGCGGTGGAGTCCCTCAATAAATCGTCGAACCCTCTTTCGCACTGTGGCAACCAAGGCCGATGCATGTCGGGCCAAATCACTGAAGCGGACTGCATACTCCGACACACTCATAGCACCCTAGCACAGCTGCTCATACTTCGCGCGCCATGAGTCCCTGAGGCTCTGAGGGACATACTCTCTCAAAAACATATCCGAGAACTGAGTCCACGCAAGTGAAGCTACCTACTCCAGACTACTCAACTCATAAGCACGCCACCACTAATAGGCTTCTCCTCTAAGCTGTAAAGTGGTAAAAGAAACCCCACTCGTCTATGATACGCCCATAGTACGGAGAATACAATGACACTCCTCCAGAAAACCCTGAGCATCATCTTTAGCCAATCCGCTAAAGGTAGGTGGGTGGTACTTCTTGTACCTCTCAAGTCTGAGTTGCTCTACCTCAGAAGTTGTTGCCCTAACCTC